>PVJD01005209.1:0-119720 GCA_004026545.1 Mormoops blainvillei
CCACTAAGCTGACCTTTTAGAGCACCGTGGTCCAGTAGAACTTTCTGCTATAGTGAAAATGTTCCATAGCTGTGCTGTCACATGTGGCTTTTGAGCACTTGAAATGCAGCTAGTGTGACTGAGGAACTAAGTTTTTTAATTGTATTGGATTTTAATTAATTTAAACAGCAGTTTAAGAGCCAACTAATAGCCTCTGCTCATACGTATGATTTTCAAAAAATGAAGTGTTGAACTAGGAATTAAGTTAGGCATCTCAGTTCTAGACATTATCCTTTATTAATAATATTAACATGAAATAATTGCAAATCACTGTTAGAATCCTTTGTGCTTTTTTCCATCCTTGAAAGAGTTTTACTGTTTTTCTAAGCGCCCTGCCAACTGGGTGGCACGTCTAATCTTAGCTCATTGGAAGATGCATTGAGATGAGACATTAAAACAATTCAGGCAGAATATCACAGGGACGTCGCAGGCATGGTGTAGCATGGCAGTGCTGTTGACATTTATTCTCAAAATCATTGTTAAGTTTTCCAGCTCCCAAATACTGGCCTTATACATGGGGGCAAGTGGGGTGCCGATGGAAATAATGGACTTCAAAGCAAGGCTTAGTGGTGGGGAAAAGGAAGCACAGGGGCATCTGGGCCCATTTGAGGGCAGAAATGCAATCTCACGCCCCTTCGTACAGAAGGACGAGGAGAGAGTGAAGAAGGAAAGCGGGAAATTATGAGCCAAGACAGAAGGAGAGGCGACTCTGGGTGAAGGAGTAATAAAAGAGCCATATTACTCATGTGGTACACCAGTTGGAACTGGGTGAAGTTTTTGAAGGAGAAGGAAAATTTAAGTGTTAACAAAACCCAAATGCAGATAGGTAGGTTTCACAGGGAAGGACACAAAGCAATGTAGGATTTGGTGGTATGTTGGTTTAGAACAGAAGTGGACAAACTGCAGGCCATGGGTCAACCCCAGTCCACTGCTAATTCTTTTAAAGAAGTTTTCTTGAATACAACCATGCCCACTCACATATATATATATATGGTTGATGGCTCCTTTATACTACAATAGCAGAGCTGAGCAATTGTAGAAGAAACTGTATAACCTGCAAAGCCTAACGTATTTCCTGCAGCCCTACATAGAAAAAGTTTATTGCCCCACGTTTTAGAACAAAAGGAGAAGACATTTTAGCGCAACCATCCTGGGGTACAATATTGTGTGGCCATCAGTTTTAAAATGCACATCATCTTTGACCTGGCAATACTGCTCCTAGAATTTTACTCAGCAGATGTTTTGGTGCACATACCCACAGGGCATCTTAGAGCACTGAAAAACTGGAAACAACCTAACTGCCCACTAGTTAAATGAATTGCAGCATATTAATGTAAAGAAACACTATTTACTTTAAAAAACAAATAACTGTGTACTCATTTCTTAAGTGAGAAAGTTCTGTTTATTATGAAAAGATGATCAGGAAATATTGTTGAATAAAAAACTGTTGCAGAACAGTTTTATATATTATTTGATTATAATATATATTATAATAATATATATTATTTGATTATATTTGTATAAAAGCAACAAACAACCCCCCCAAAGATAAATAGGTATATTCCTACCACCTATCGCAATGGCACACATAAAAGATACTCAACATTTGATGAGTGAATATATAGAGGAGATATCTGTACATCTCTCCAGAAAGTATCCAGCTATGTACTATGAAAAACAGAGACATTTTTTGAAGAAGGCACAAGAAGCATTGTACATAGGACAACGGCACCTCAGTCCCCTTCACCTTGGGACCTCACACAGTTTTCCCAGTCACCATCAGTTGCCTATCATATTTTCCTGAATCTCATCGATGGTCTGAAATCTCTTCCCTTTCAAAGGCGATTTGAGTTTTGGGAAAAGCCAGTTGTTGCGGGGCACCAAATCTAGGCTCTAGGGGGGGCTGAGTCACCAGGGTGATTTGATGTTTCACCAAAAAACTTTGCAAGGGATGTGATGCATGAGCAGGCATGTAGTCATGATGAAGCTGCCAATCATCAGTTGCCCATAGCTGCGGCCTTCTGAATCATCAGTTGCCCATAGCTGCGGCCTTCTGAAGTTTCCGCACAGTACACATGCTCTCAACAGCGTCTACTGCCCCCACTGACTAGTACAGTGAAGTCGTCATTGTTCACGAGTGCACATTCCAGTCCACTCTCCTTGGCTGCCACATTACATCAGTGGCACACAAACTCTTCTTGTTATATTAACAATGGCTGGACTTTTTCCAGACAGACTATATATTTTATATATATATATATATATATATATATATATATGTGTGTGTGTGTGTGTGTATGTATGTATGTATATATGTATATACACACACACACATATATACACTTTTTACCTTATATCTTCAAGGCTAGACTCTGAGTTTTTATGAATATGTATTACTTTTTTAAAAAATCTAAATTAAAAAGGGGAGAAGCAAATCAGAGGAAATAGCCAGATAGGTCTCCCCGAAACTGATCATTGAGATGATGCCACCGGCAGTGGCTGTCAGCTGAGAAACAGCTGGGAGCTCCTTGCTCAGTACTGAGGCCTTCATTCAGGAGGGGCTGTATTTAAGTGTCAAGTTGGGACCAACAGAAACTGTTGGGCTTTAAGAGGTTTCTTTATGAATCATGCGCAGCCACAGCTGAGAAGTGCTAAAGAAAACAAGTCAGACATGTGGAAAGAGAGAAGTGTGCCCCTTGTCCTGGGGTGAATGATGTTTTTAAGTAATCAGGCAGGAAGACTTACTTGAAGAAACTGGAAAAAACAGGAAGCTGGAGAGAAAGGAGCCAAATGAAGGAAGGACGTAGTGGCCAACACTCAAGGTGAAGTGTCTGAGGGAAAGCAAACGCTTCTCGGGCCTCTAAGAGGACCCAGTCTGCAGTGATGCGTAGTGCCGCCTTGCAAGTTCATGTTTGGAAAGTGCTTCGGCATCCTCTGGTATAAGATCCACGGACATCGACAGTCCTGGTGCATTAGCAGGTGTTCAGATGGAAGGGCCTGAAGTAGTTTCTGTGTGCTGATGAATGTTAGAACTTCTCCCATCTACCAACACAGAAGCAGCTCTTCCTGGGGGCGTGGCGGCCCTGGGAACAGCCCGATCACTTGGCTCGTGGTGGCCACACATCTCTGCCTTCGCGTCCCTGACGAAACATAGATATTACTCAGTGCTAATCATTTGTTTTCCTGGCAGAATTGTGACAAGAGGGATTTATAGAAGATTAACAGTAAAAATAAGTAAATATGTTTTTTCAAAAACATGAAAGAGACAGGTGTGTCTTTTTAAAACAATCAGTATCCACCTCCCGCCACACGCCCCTCCCGAACGCGCCTGCACTTTGCATGACTTGTGCCTGGGGTGGATGTGTCTGCGCCTGCAAGAATCACTTTATTTAGACATCACACAAAGCATCTGACCAGTTTTGAACACAGCCGGCTGCAATACTGTTACACAGAGTTGCCTGCTCTTTCTTCACAAACTCTCCAGTTCAAACATGTTTCCAAAGCATGATTCATGGTGTTTCTTTCTGGATTGTCCAGTGGGTAATTGCTGTACACAAACCAGAGAAACAGATGTAGACCCTGAACCCTGGCTATAAATTTTTGTTTTATGATTATGGGTTTCAAATGTGCTGTGTCACACTGACAAATACACAGTTATTCTGAAACAAAATGGCTTTTGGTCTCAAACTTTAGCTTTTTTTGTTTGTGGTTGGAAATAACGTTTATTAGAGTTTCTTTTATCATGGATCAAACACAGAGGAAATACAGGTCCTTTCGTTCAACATCATTTAGTTGATGAAATGTCTTAGGAACTTAACTCTTGTTTATATCAATTAGCCTATGGTAAAATTGGTTTTATTATACATTGTTTCACTTGTAGTGGAACCTTTTAACAACATTAAGTAAGGAGATGACATATATCCAAATCCTATTTTATACTGTACCAAGATGATATTTGGGAAAGATTTTTTCCAACTGTTTGATTAATTTTTAAAAGAGATGCCAATAATTTAAACTTCACTCTCAAGAAATTAACTAGGCCACTTTTCACCTTCTTCCTATTCATTAATCTTTATAGTACATAGATATGTATTTAAAGAATTGTGGTTTATTTGTGCATCTTTCCTTAACTTTACTTAAGATGAACATTTGGAGTAAGAATCAAGTTTTCAAGAAGTATAAGAATTGGATTCCTTGAAAAAGAAATGATAAGAAACATGTGGCTAAATTGTGGGGCTGCTTTATAAATTAATACTTGGGTTAAATAATAGTTCTAATAATTACTTTCAGCATAATTAATTCATGATGAGAAGTGATGAATTGACTGAATACTATTACATTATAACAAACCCATTGTATTCTGCCCACAAGAATTTAAATACTGATCGTTCATCTCATGGCCCAAGTTTATAGGGTGCTGCAGTTAAGAGAACCCTAAGGTGATTATAAATTTTAAATTTTTCTTGGGCAAAAGAAGAAAATACCCAATCTCTCAACGCCTACTATGCACACACTTTGTTACTGTCTTTGTGTTATAGTATTTGAGGGAAGAAATTTGGAAGCAATTGTGTCTTTCAAAATGAGGCTGATCCTCTAGCTTTAAGAAATGACAGTGAACAGAATTCTGGGGACACTAACCCCATCTTCATTTCCCTGCAACCAATGCACCCTACCCTTTGGGAGAGTGTGGAATAAGGAAGTGCTACGGCCTCTCCTGGTAGCAGATCCTTGTCCACCCACACCTGGCAGTGCTGCCTTGTCTCATCTCTTAGCACCTCCTGCTGTACTTTAAATATAGATGCTTCCTTCTCTCTCCCTGAATGACTGGTCATCCATTTCCAGTATCGGGTACAAAATAAGCCCAGTTTCCAAGGCACTCTGAGGACCTTAAATAAACATTTGGAGCTATAAGTCTCGTGGACCACATAGAAATTGCCACATAATGCCGTGCTTTGTGTATCTTTACAACTATCTTAACGACAGTGTGTTAAATGTTTTGTAAATTTTGCTGTGCTCCTTGCTTAAAATGCATGTTTTCTTTGTAGTTCAAGGGTTTCTTATAATACAGCTCTGTTACAAAATGAGGACCATATAAAAGAGAGAGAGAGAGAGAGAGAGAAAATAACAAATACGTAGATTCAGCAAAATCTCACCTCTTTATCACCCTGAACTTTTCAATAGCAAGAACTGAGCTTGCTGGGCTGAAAATTGTGTTAATGTACCTTCATAAAAGGATCTTTCACTTGGTAAGTGTGTGCGATGCATACTTTTCATGTTACTCCAGGAGTGCCACTTAGCAACTCCACTAGACAGAGCAGCATTTCAGCGTGGGGCGGGGTGCCCCCTGACAAGCTTTTTAAAAGCCTGGATGCCAATGCACATTCCAGCACTGTCCACAAAAGGGAGACTGGAGGAGCGTCCTTCCCTGCAAGGGGCCAGGAGGCTGTCCGCTTGCCCACTCTGTTTTGTGGGAGAATTATAAGTAAATATTGGAGAGGTAGTGGAAGGGGTAGGGTGTCTAATTCCTCCCCAGAGTCTCCTTTCTTTGAGGCACAGTTAAGCAAGCTATGCAAATGGCTGCAGGGCGGATCGGCTCTCCCGTTTAAAGCTCTCTGCATGCCTGAGTTTATTTGTAAATATTGCATCTGTCCTTCTCAACGTTTTAAGGCTTGGCTAAAACGCTTCTCCTTCCTCTAGGTAGGGTCAGCGTAGGAAGTACAAAAAGAACCCTTTTTCTCTTAAAACTGTTCTAAGTAGCCAGATTGGGTAGGGGCTAGCATTGGTGACAATTGACTCTCACTCTTAACCAGTTTTCAAAATATGTTATTATATTTCGAATTAATATTTTAACCAAAATTCAAAAATTTGGTGGTGGTAGCGATTGTGTGATGAGAGCAGCCACCGACATTGTATATTGGGGTGCCAGGCTATGGAAACAGCATAGTAATTTCTGCATTAGACTGGGATTCCAGGGAGTGGGGTTCTAGTTAAGACTCTGAGCTGTATGACAGCAGGCAGGTCTTGGGCTCCTTGGGCTTTTATTGCCCTAGTTGAAAAATAAGCTGATGTTTGTGGCAGGACATACACTGAGTGCCACACAAACATGATTTCTCTTTGTCCTCACAGCGACCCCCTGAGGTGGGTAGTAAGCGGTATCTCCCCATTTCAGGGATGAGAAAACTGAGGCTGGGAGAGGTTAAATTCACGTCGCAGATCACACAGCTGGGAAGTGATAGAACCGGAGTTGGGACTGTCGTTCATTTTGACTCCCACATCCACTCTGTGGAGCACTGTAGGGTGTTCGCTCAGCTCAGGACCTGGAATCCTGACTATCAGTGATTGTGTATGTTTGGAGCAGGAGTAACTAAGTCTTGACTAATCCCTATGCTGCCTATAGACTTGAGGGTTTTTAGAAAGTAACTGAATCCACAAAGCTGGCTTTTTACTCCAGAGCAAACGCAATGCCTTTGGCCAGGGCTTGCAAGAAGGATAAGGGGAAAAACACTATGAAATGGAAAGTTTCTCATCCCAAGGCTTCCCTGAGGGGTAGCTGTTCTCTATTCTACAGTTTAGGGCTTGCCTGTGCTTTTTCGGGAGTGGAAAAATACATAAGTTACAAGGAATTTAACAGACAGAGAGGCGCACAGAGGAATTTAAAGGGTGGGCTGGGGGCTAGGGGGTGGGCGGGAGGGAAGGGGGGCGCAAGGGGGAACACTCGCTTGCAAACTAAGCGGCTGCAAATAAAAAGGTGAAAAGGGAGAGAAGTTGGCGCTCAGCGTGAGCCAGGAGTGGTGTCCTGGCTCCTCCCCTGCTCGTTTTAAAAGCACTTCTTGCATTGTTTTTAAGGTGAGAAATGGGAAAGAAAGAGCCGGCTTGCACGCTCGCTCGCTGCCTGTCTCTCTGGCTGTCTGCGTTTGCAGGGCTGCTGGGAGTTTCTAAGCTCTGTGAGAATCCTGGGAGTTGGTGATGTCAGACTCGTTGGGTCATTTGAAGGTTAGCAGCCCGGGAAGGGTTCACTGAAAGTTCACTCGCATATATTAGGCAATTCAATCTTTCATTCTGTGTGACAGAAGTAGTAGGAAGTGAGCTGTTCAGAGGCAGGAGGGTCTATTCTTTGCCAAAGGGGGGACCAGAATTCCCCCATGCGAGCTGTTTGAGGACTGGGATGCCGAGGACGCGAGCGAGCCGGGCAGGGCTTGTCTGGGCACCGTCGGGGTAGGATCCGGACTGCAATCAGAAGGCTTTTTGCAGGCATTGGCTTGGAAGGAGAACTTGGGATCTTTCTGGGAACCCCCGCCCCGGCTGGATTGGCCGAGCAAGCCTGGAAAATGGTAAATGATCATTTGGATCAATTACAGGCTTTTAGCTGGCTTGTCTGTCATAATTCATGATTCGGGGCTGGGAAAAAGACCAACAGCCTACGTGCCAAAAAAGGGGCAGAGTTTGATGGAGTTGGGTGGACTTTTCTATGCCATTTGCCTCCACACCTAGAGGATAAGCACTTTTGCAGACATTCGGTGCAGGGGAGATCATGTTTGACTGTATGGATGTTCTGTCAGTGAGTCCTGGGCAAATCCTGGATTTCTACACTGCGAGCCCGTCTTCCTGCATGCTCCAGGAGAAAGCTCTCAAAGCATGCTTCAGTGGATTGACCCAAACCGAATGGCAACATCGGCACACTGCTCAATGTAGGTTTATTTTTTCCCTTCTTCTACCACAAAAAAAAATTAATTGTCTCTTGCATGCAATAAAGACATTGGAAACAAACTGCACTGGTAGCAAGACAAAGGATTTAATGATTTAATGCTGAAATGGTGTAATATGCTGGCGTGTGCATATTGATCCCCTCTGCTGAAAATTTCCTGTTAGATGTTTTCTTCCCAAACAAGCCTTCCCGACCCCCGCTCCTCTCCTTACCATCCTTACAGTCTCTTGAAAACAGTTTTAAAATATGTATGGAGGGGGGAAAAAAGTAGAGGGTGACCACAGGACTTTGAAACATTCTTCAAGTAAGGCAATTGGACACATTGTGCAGTTTTTACTAAGATGTATGCAGAGGGAATTTAGCTTTGCTGTTCTTTGGATTAGCTACCAGTTGTATATATCACCCCCTCCCTATGTGTTTCAACAGTCCAAAGTAATTAAAATATGACATCTTCCTTGCAAGGAATTTAGACTGATTAAGATGGCTTGCAGCTCCTGAAGTTCATAAACCACCAGTTAAAGCTGCAGCCTCCAATGTTTTCCTTGCTAAGGAAAAGCAATATTTCTTAGCATTGACCCTGCTGCCACCTTTCCGAGTCACTTTGTTGCTCTAAGAAGTTGCTGTTTTGCTAGAAAACTACTGGCAATGAACACCCCTCGCGCTGAGCCATCCATTATTTTCCATATCTTGCAATTCAGCCAGGAACCTGGACATTGGTTTTGGGAAAGGAAATATAAGTGGGATAGCCCAGCCTTTTTTTTTTTTTTTTTTTTTTAAATTGACAATTTGGTTATCTGCTGCTGACACCATGCCGAGGCAGGCATCTGGTCAACAGTAGCCTGGCTGCAGGATTGAGAAATGACCAGAAGTCCCAGAAAATCCCACCTTCGGTGGCTGTAGTGGGAGCCTGCAGGATGCATCTTAGCCCTGACAGTGATTTAGATAAATGGCTCAGCTATCTATCAAAATGTTTTTAGTACTTTATTTGACAATTCATTGGAGCATTAGCCTGAAAATGACATTTTAAATCTTTGTTTTCAAAAAGGTCAAAGTTTAACTGGGAGAAATTGAGTTTTCCTAATAACATGGTGGCTTACTTATCTAAAGAGAGAAGAAAAAGGAGAGGGGACAATGACAAGATTTAAATTGCCCTCTCTGAAACTTTTCTTAAGGATAACGACTTGCTTCTTGGGCCAGGAAATCAACAGGTTTGTAGCTGAAAAATCAATAACCATTTGATGCCAACAGCCTGGCCGTCTGACTTAATATTTTGTAGAGCCATAACCAGGGCAAAAAGAATATCGTTTTCAGAAGGCGTCTTAATCCTCAGCTGCTCCCCAAATGCCTTTTCTTTCCTGCTGCCTAGCTTCTTTCCAGAGAACTCAAAGAAACTTTTTAAGCGTTACAAAATAATTCTCCAACCTGACAGATCTTTTAGACCTATCTTCTCTAGCAATTAAAACAGTGTGAACTATTTCACTTGCAGTCGCAAGGAACTGGGGCTGGCTCAAACTTTTTCTTGTAGGAGAAAGTTCTAATGAAACATTTTTTTAAAGAAGGGGGAAAAATATGCTCAAGACCCTTGCACAGAGTTCGTAGACCTCATAGGGCTTTCATAAGCAGGCGTCCTCCCTTTTGTAATTAACCCTCCAAACATGCCCATTAAGTTGTAGGAGTAGGGGGAAAAGCTTTGTTTGTTCTTGAACAAGTTAAACAAGGGATTTGCCTTATCTAGGAAGAGGAGTGGTGAACGTGTCATTCGCCTAGGGCCAGCCGATAAGCAAGAAGTGTTGATAACAGCAAAGTTCAGCTAATCAAAGAAACTTGCATTAGGAAAAGTAAATAAAGACATTTGACAAAGGGATTTCAGAAATTCCAGTGTCTTATTTTTGTAAGCAGGGCAATTAGTGCTTACTGTGGTCAATTTCACATGGGTTTGAATCCCAGGCCCCAACTTTAGTTTCAATGAATAAAGTGTAAATATTGCTTCTGCCCCTTCAGAGCTGCTTTCTCCTCCATGAGCCACTTTATGACTGGTCAGTTTAGGTGTTCAAGTGATTTAAGTTTTTAAGCACAAATAAATATTCGAACAAATGTCTGCCACACTATGCTTGGTTCAGGGTGACATAGCTAGTTAGGGCTTTTGGAATAAACGCAATCATATTAGGGCTACCTTTCTGGAAGTAAGAACATAAAAGCCACAACCTTTTCCATTTTCCTTAATGAGTGTTTTGACGAGAAGCAGATCTGTTTGTGCTCTTAACGCAGAGGAAACAGTGGGCAAGGAGGAAAAAAAACATAGCACTAAATTCCAACCAAAACTATTTTTTGCTTTGAGATCCTACTGATTTTTTTATGGTATGTGTGTGTGTGTAGTAATTAGAGTAAATCTTTTGAACATAAAACACCAGAAGCTTTCTTTGAAAGGTGTTAGAATATTCTTTTTCTTTTCTTTTTTTTTTTTAATTTTGAAGACAGAAAAATGATATGCCAACCAGCTGCTGTTGGAGTAGGGCCTGTGAATTGCTGGTTATAAAAATGCAAAGTCAGGATTAGTGGGCTACTAAGGGAATGTGGTATAAATAATATGATTTAAGATTGCCCCTGGAAGGTATAGAGTCTCTAAGTTTCTGTTCAGATGCCTCCTGGATTATCTTGGTTTTAGGCTGCTCCAGATGTTTTCAGCATTAATTGCTCAGCGGGCATAGGACAGATCCTAATATTTGTGGTTTAAATATAGTTGCTTTCAGTGAAATCATGAGTGTTACAATTTCTTGGCCCTTTTCCCTCTCTTCTCTCTATTCAGCACATCAAAAGAGAAAAGAAAAAAAAAATTCTTTTTGAAATAGTCTTTTGCCCATTAATGAGAAATAATCTGTTCAAAAACACACACACACACAAAAAACTGTGGCTATGTGTGATTAAGAAATGAAGTCAGTTCCCTTCTCAGAGCCCTGGGACCTGAATTTTAAGTATTAAACAGTATCTAAATCCTCTCCTAGTGAGATATAAATTGGGGTCAAAGTGGCAAAATCAAAGATACCCTCTGAAAGAGAGACTAAATAAAGACTGACAGCCACCGTATGAATTGAATGGGGTTTTGAATAAATATTTCGGTGAAAAGGCTCAATTGTTTTTCTAAAGTAGGACATAATTTTCTGCTCCTCGGCCACATGACGGTGGTAACTAATACCATCAGAAAGAAGAGAAGAAAAGGGACTTTTGCTTAAATCTCAGAGTGCAGGACAGGGTCGGTTTAAAACAAGTGGGAGATTCACAAGGTTTTCTTCCCTGTAGAAAAGAGAGATTTACCAAAATAAGTATTGTCAACATCCAGATAACTTGGTACTTTAGGTAGGGAGGTACGGATAGGCAACTTAGAAGAAAAAGTGCATGAGTTTAAATTTTATCACCAGCAAAGCGTAGATTCCAAAAGTAAAACAAAACAGTAGGAGCGGTAGACATCTGTCCGCTTAAACTTTGCCTATGGAATTGATTTGGAAGCTCTCGTCAGCATTTGATTCTCCAGCCCAAGTGCAAAGCTGTTGCATTGGAACAGGACTTTTTTTTTTTTTTTCGTAGTAGATAAATGATCAGAATGGCAATTTCTGATAGGTTAGCTGACCTGAATCGGAAATTTTCTTATCATTTCTGAAAGCCTAGCTTTGACGATAAAATACCCAGTCAGTATTGTCATGAACTTTTCTTTACAGCATAAAAGTAAAATAAAGTTCTTCTGCACATCAGATGTTTATAATTTACTTTCAACATGTTAAGCTCCTGAGTTGGCTGAAAAGGAAAGAAAACCTTACCGTTTTCTCCTTTATATATTCCACAAGCATCAATAAAGGATTCCAGAAAGGAAATGCAAGATAAATGATAAAGATGATAAATTCTGCTCTCAAGGAATTTATAACCTTTAAAACAAACAAAAAAAAATTAAAGGTTTGAAATTTTTAGTTAGAAAGTGACTCTCTGGGAGGCAGATGGACATGTGAAATCAAGATGCAAAATGTAAAACTTTATTCAAGTCGTGCAGGACTTATTAAACAATACGTGCAGCATTCATTTTAGAACATCTTAAAAAGAATCATCTGTAGAGTTTGAGTTACATGTAAGTGCCAATAAATTAATCCTTAAATGACATTTTTATACTTTAAATGTTCTAATAGAAATTCAGTTAACTATCAATTAAACAGACTATTTCGGAAATGGGAGTTTTGATGAAGGTTAATCAGAAAACTCTTGGCTAAAAACCTCTCCAAAAGATATTAATGTGGAATCTTGCCTTTCAAATTACAGGGTACTTATGGCAGTCATATATCTCTGATTTTCTAGAATAACCCACTTTCGAATATACTGCCACAATTCCCACATAAATCACTGAAATATGCCAGATATTTCAATATTACGACATCCCCTAGGCTGCCCCTTGAACCCAGGAGTGGCACAGACGGTCTTTGTTTGGATTCTATGGTCAATATAACTAGAGTGCTCACAGCTTAATTTTTCCTTTAATACCGAAGATCTTGTGCTTCTGGTTCATTCTTCTGAACGTGATTTCCTTTTATGGCAAACTATAGATCCGCAAATAGAAGACGTCCCTTGCAAAATGGATTTAAGTATTATGATGGCGGTTCTGACTCCAGCACTTGCATGCGTGTGCGTGTGTGTTTGTGTGTTGGGAGTCAGTGAGGGGCTAGAATTATTGAATTGCTATGAGCGAATCTACAGGGTCCGGCAGAAGTAAGGCTTGGTCGAGTGTGGTTGGTAGGGTAATAATATGGGTGTAATAATTTATAGTTTTAATTTGAATATTTCACCTAAAATGTCATATGGTGTGCTTGTGATGCTGTTATGTTACAGAATTACATGCTTATGATTTTCAAATAAAAGATTTTGTAATTTAAAAGGGGCGTTATTTGTGCCAAGCCCTGTATATCAGTTCTTTGCGAGCTTCACCTTAAAAAGTTGGAATTGGGGTTGAGGGAGAGAGGGGACCAGAATTAACTCAGGTTTCAGATTTATCAGTATCCTGTCTGTAAGTGGCTTGGCCTAAGTACCTCTTGTTAAATAGCAGATGAGATAACCTGCCTCATCTGTAAGATCTAATAACACAACCTCATCAGTCAATATGTTGTCCTGAATTCTCCTCTTCCTTCCCAGCTTCCTTACTTCAACATCCAGAAGCATGATTCCTGTCCCATCCCATCCCCCTAAACCTCTTTAAATGAATTTTTTGAAAAGTTGCAAAAGTTCTCTCTAAGAGTACTTTTGCAACGAAAAGTATCTCTCTAACAAGAAAGCAAGCAGTAAAGGGTGAGTCTGCAGGTACTGTGTTATTTATCCTGAGCTTTCAGAGCTCCTTAGATAGGAATTCAAACAGGCAATGGAACTGCTGACTTGATTTTTCTCCAGCCTTGCTGGGTGGGGAGCTGAAGGGGGGCCATTCAGTTAGATAAGACCCTTGGTCGGCAGCATGATAAGGCGAGGATAACAGGAACTGACATCAGCGGGGCGACTCGCCTGGCCAAGCATTTCCTCTTGTCAGGGCACCGGGATCCCAGGAGCCTCAGGCTCCCACCCGCAGCAGCCCCTGAAGTGAACCGGCTCAGGGTGGGAGAAGAAAGCTCCTGTTAACAGGGGTGATGATCACGCGTGACAGCGCCCCTCATTCCCAAAAGGAGATTGCTTTGAACAGAACAAAGAGTAACCTGGGGAGGGGGGTGATTTTAGTAAGAACAGATCTAAGATTGTAATGGCAGTTTAACGTTGTCATGCAATAGGTATTTGTTTCCTGGCTGTCAACAGTTTCCCTCTGATGTCTCATGAGAGTCTACCCAGCAGTCACCAAATCTTACCACCTATGATTCACGCCAAGCCCCCATATAGAACAAAATGGGAGGGAAGCCGCATTATCAGAGTTAATCCCTTGGACCCCTATTTACTTTTCTAAGTACCAAGTACCCACCCCCATCCGCATCATATGACAGTATTGTTAAAGCCATTTCATTTGCCACCAGCCCAGCAGATTCACTCCCCTCACCCCACTTGCCGTCTTCCTTTTCTCTTAAACGCAGATATTTTTTTGTTTTCTTTTGCAAATATATCCGATTTGAGGTCTGGAGAAAGAGAAGTTCGAATGCCAGTGACCTGTTTTATGGTTTCAAGTTCACAGCCTCTCTTCAGCCTACCCCTTTCCAGATCGCTCTTCTTCAAGGTTTTAGTGTTGAATAGGAGTTAATCTCCTAATTTGATTCAGATTTAGTGAAATGTTTGTTGTTGTCGATCAATTACGGTGATTACAGTTCACCACTGAGGATTAACATTTTACCAAGTCAGGAAAAAAAATATATAGCTGAATTCAAAATACTGTGATTAGAAGTGATGCAGAGAAGACCAGAGAAGACCAGTGCGTCAATTAACTGGGAAGAGAGATGGATCACATTTATCACAATTTTTCCCTAATTCGCAGAGCAAATGAAGATCTCATGTAATAAATCCCTGTTCTCACAAATATTAAAGCTTTCAGGGCTACAGTACCTTTGTCTTGTCATCAAAGTCCATAATTATAAAAAGGCTGATGATCTGAAGGTCATTTTAGCTTCAAAAGATTTTTTAGGGTCTGGTCTATTGGAAAGCTTGGGGGTATAATTAACTAAAATGGAAATGGAGGCAAGCAAAATTTAGTTCCTGATGTTTTAATTTAGCTCAGTACTGCCATGTGTTATTGAAGAGAATTCTTAAAGGCAAACATAATTATTTCATTATGGGCTTCAGAATGCTTTCATTGGCTTTAATGACAAGAAGCTGTATAAAAAGGCATACATTTTAATTAGTCCTCCTTATATTTACATCAGATAAATAACAAATAATTGATGAAAAACAAGACTTTGGAATGGATGATTTCACATAGTGCGCTGGTTACAGTTTAATGATGAAACATTTCTCTGTTGCTTTGCATTTTAATCATCCAAACATTACAGTGGTGGGGCTGTGGAGTTAAAATACTGTTGTTGCCATTTTATTGCAAAAAAAAAAAAAATCATGATTGATACCTATGAATTGGAAGCTGAAAAAGGTAGCTAAAACTGCATCTCAGAGGAAGTAAACCGCCAGTCCCATTAATTTCACTAGGTTTGTTAGCACTTACTTTGATCACTTTTATCTTTCATGCTTCATCTTTTAGGATTAAGATTGTCAAGGGTTTCACATGCATTTTTCTGGCCGTATCTTCTCCTAAAGACCTTTCTTTCTTGCTGCCTGTTTTGAAGACTTGCCTAAAAGTACTTTGCCAAATGTATCCTGGAAACGCAGAGAGCCTCTCTCCATGGTATAAGCCCAGTTTACCTTTGATTTTATATGAAAACCCATTTCACATGATTCATCCCTTTTGGTGTACAGAACACTAATTGTTATTATTGATTTTAAATTCCGTGACCATTACAAATAACCCAGATGACTGGCAGATAAAGGGTAATAATCCATGGAGTTCTGGAACTGTTTCATGTTTGTCTGGAGTACTTTATGTGATCAATATTAACTGCCCCATTGAAACTAACTGCTGTATCAAATAACAGTCAATCAAATGAATGTGCTTAGAGATTATTTATTGAAAGCTTTAATTGTTCACTGGGGCCCTGCTTATCAGAGGAAACAATAGGAACTAGAGATAGGATGAGCAGGTTTGGCTTTGCGGGGAAAGTTGAAAGATACTCGTGAACAGGCATATCTATCAGGTAATTGGGCAGGAGTTTCAGAAACCCGTGCAGGGCTTCTGGTACGCAGAAGTCGCATGTACTCTTACAGAGGTTATCCTGTCACCTGTACACTGAGAGCTCTCTAGGGAAGGTGTGATGGTCTTCTTGCCCTGTGAAAAGCTGTCACTCTGAGAGTTTTGCTGCTGCTTCTCAGGACTCCCACTCCTATCATGACGTGCCCATGCATCTCCCCACCTGTAGCCCGTCACTGCCTGATGGTCTGAGATAATGGAACGAGGCTGACTTGATATGGGATCGATTCCTACAGCTATGAAATGGGAATAATAATGTCGACATTGAAGGATATGTAGAAAGATTAGAGATCATGTAAATGAGGGTTCTATTCTTGTCCTGAAAACAAACATAGAGAAGCCACTGAGTACACCTTCTGCTCTGTTCCGTGGCACCTGTGGCTTATGTGCCTTGGCTAAAGGTGAACAGTCTTTTTTAGTTGGTATCTGTTTTCCCCAGTGAAATAGTTCCTCTCTGTGTGGCTCATGACTTAGGTGACAATCCTTCCCATTTGTCACAGTTTGGATAGCGCTGTGGTCCTGATTCAGTGGCATCCACTTAACCAAACCCCCAGATTTAGTACAAATGGATTGACTTTTACAAGTTAGCGTTGTCACTTTTGAAGTTGTTACAATACACATTGCCCAAGGATGCTGTCAGGGGCGCAGTACATTTTTATTACTCACTGATGGATTAGATCTTGTAGCGTTCCATTCAACAAAGGGCTCTTGGGTGTCTGCCATGTTCCAGGCTCCCTGATATGTTCTGGGCGGGGCTGGGGGTGGTGGTGAGGGTGGGGAGACGGCAGGATGAATCTGATGCTGTCCCTGCTCTCTCTGGACTCACAATGCATGGGACAAACTTGTGCACACAAGTCCGTGTGATGCAGCCGCCTTGTAACACAAACACAATCTCCTCAAAACTGTGAACCTGAGTTTCATTTTGATAAAAATTTAAAACCACTGAGAACCACGGCTGATGCATAAGGTGAGGGATCAAGAGGGGGACACTTTCTTGTCACAAGGAGCGAGCATGAAGTTTTACTGTGCAGGCTGCATAGGTAATTTCTAAATGTAGTTTACAAAAGCTGAGTTTTAAACTTATCGTGAGCAATAGAGTAAGTGCATACCTTCCAAACCAACTTCTTGAAGTCTCTCATATGAATGTTTCTGGAGTGTTTGTTAAATAATGTTCCTTTTGGGGTTGGTCTGATTAGATTAGGTTTTTGAAAATCACTGATTTCTTTATGATTGTTTCTGTGATATTTTGCTATGCAACAAGCTTCCCCAAAGCTTACGGGCCTAACACTTCATCGTCTCGTGATTCTGTGGCTGGGCTGGGCTCAGTTGGGCAGATCTTCTGCTCCACCGGATGTCGGCTGAGGCCGTGTCATCCAGGGCTGACCTGGGCTGGAGGCCCAAGGAGGCTCACTCCCACGGCTGCCAGTCGCCAATGTTGGTAGAGAACTCAGCTGGGGCTGATCACTGGACTCGCTGCACGTGGCTTGTGCTTCTCAGAGCATGGCCCCGATATTCCGGGAGGGAACATTCTGGAGGGAGAGAGCGGATGCTCCCAGTCCTTTGAAAGGCTAGGTCCAGAGCTGGGGTAGAGTCACTGTCGCCATATTCTGTTGCTAAGCAGCCACAGGGCCAGACCAGATTCCATAGGCCTACTTCTCAATGGGGGAGGGACAAAATGCGCAACCATCTTTGGTCCGAGGTAACAATCATCACATATCAGTATGTGCCGTAGGATGACAAACAAATTACTGCCTTCTGACAGTAGGGGCTAAATTGGAGAACTGTTGTGGGATTTTAGTTAGTTTGGGTTTTTTTTGGTGGGGGGCGGTGGAGGGCTGGTTAAATAACACAATTCTACTCTAATGACTGTACATACATTATTATCTGTTAATCTTCACAAACAATTTTGTGAGGGAAGGATGATTGTCCTCACTTCACAAAAGAGGAAACTGAGCCTCAGAGAAGGTGAGTGACTTGACCGACATCACCCAGCGGTGGAGCTGGGTTTTCAGTCCCGGGAAGGCCCCCCCGTCCTCCACGTGCAGTTACTGGGGGCACCAGCTTCCGCAGCCTGCGCTGTCATCGCTGTCAGCTGAGCGCAGAATTCCCAAAAAACTTCTTATGCCCTGATAATACCAAGAATGACCATAGAGTGTTTGGGTTTGGGGGCAGTGTGGAAAAGGGAGAGCTCTAATTCCCATGAGTCCCTCTGATCACATTATTTCTCTAATAAAAGCCACAGCCTTTTAAATTGTACAAGAAACTATTGAAGCTATATTTTACTCTTTTGTTCTTTTTTTTTCTTTTATTCTTTGTTTTTCTTTATCCTGTGTGTCGTTGAAGTCTGCGCTCATCTGGCCCAGTAGAGCTGACAGGAATGGGGTCAGGATTAGTTATGTACTTTCTGAGGAATCACAGGAAGATGAGAGATGAGAAATAAAGTTTTTCACGTTAACTTGGCTCACCCCATAACCCTCATGTAGAAATGGGTACTCGTGGTTCCCATTAGATGGTGTCTCTTTGCTAAGCAACACAATTGTGTCTTCTGTTACTTAAAATAGCGGGGAGGACTTTCTAAGAGATGATGAAGTTGAATCATTATTTTTGCATTTGCCTCCTATTTTAAGTGTCTTTTGTTTGGAGAGTCCTACACCTAAGAAAACTATTATTATTTAATGAAGCTTACATTAATACCAATGATGTTATGCATAACCCATGGTCACAGACAACGATATGGGGATTGACGGGTGGGGCGGGGCTGGGCTAAGGTGGGCCAAGGGGGAAAAAAGCGGAGACAAGTGTAATAGCATAAACAATTAAAAAAATAATAATGATGATGATTATCCTCCTGCATAATGCTCTTATTTTTGCGATTTCAAATATACTTTAAACGTCGTATATTGTTTTGGATTTTTATACACCATACCCTACCTGTTCCTTTTGTTTTAAATCTAGTTGTTGAATTACACATTTTGAAGAAATAGACACAGATGGACGGGTAGAAGTGAGTTACTAAAGGTTATGTGGTGGCTTCTAGAGGGAAGTAGATCTGAGTCCACAAGGTGCTGCCATGTGCTACAGCGTGTACAGCGTGGTAGCGCGTGGTGGGGCACAGTGCGGCAGGGCGCCCTCCGTGCGCTGCCTCTGCTGTGGGAGCCAGAGCTCCAAGTTACCACAGTGGTTTCATCTGTAAAATGGATCCATAATGCTTACCTCACAAGCGCATCACAGACTTAAATCAGAGAGTATATTTAAAGAACCTGACATGTAAGATTCAGTAAGAGATTTTGCCCCCAATAGTTTCATTATGAAAAACTTTTTAAATGCAGAAAAGTTGAAAGAGTCCTCTAGGGAACACCTGGATACTCTTAACATATATACCATTAAAGTAAACAGGCTTGTTTTGTGAGCTACCTGTCTTTCGTGTGTGTGTGTGTGTGTGTGTGGTTTGTTTTTGGTTGGGTTCCCTTATTAAGCTGGGAAGTCTTTGAGGTCAGATAGCCCATCCTTTACTTCTGCTTTTCCAAGGCTAGTCTAGTAGTACTCAGTACCCTGTCGGTGCCCAGTTAACTATGGCTGAGTCATGGACATGTTCTAGCATAACACCACTTACTGTACTAGGTATCAGCACTGACAAACTTCCTACAGTGATGAAAATGATCTGTAACTCTATATTGTCCAATATGGTAGTTGCTAGCCATGTGTGATTACTGAGCACTTGAAATGTGGCTAATATATCTGGGGGACTAAATTTTTAATTTCATTTAATTTTAATTTCTTTAGCTGGCCACGGTACGGAACAATGCAGCTCTATAGACGTCAGCTCTTAATATTTTTTAAATATTTGTTCATTCTCTTTATTTCCCTTTTCCTTTAGCCTTTATTCTTCTTTCCTATTGCTATTATGGAGCTCTAATTATATCTTTATGTAGCTGGTAAATAGACTGTAGGAGAATGTAAACAGAAAACCGTGGGGTGGTGATTTCAGTCATTGTTTAACTTGCTTTCCTTCTGGGTGGAACTGTTTTTCCTGGGGCCTGGCAAATACTTGGTACTTATTTTGCTAACACTTATTTGGCAGAGCTAAACCAAGATTTTCACAGAATTCCAGGGGGCAGGACTTAATTACATTCTTTGTAGCAGTCATAGCGGGGTTGCACACAATTTCTGGTCCTGTGCTCCCCTTCTGGTTGGTTTTCAAATGGACACAGAGTATCTTCCAATATTTTTCAGCTACTTTCAACTTGCTTAAATATCTTAAACTTCAGGGAGGCAGAGGAACAAGCCATGTTCTGTGCAAGCCTCCGTATGTGTTCTAGAAAATTCCGTGCTGTGCCTCTCACAAGTGCCTTCTCCTGCTCATGTGTATGTGCTCTGTTTTGTTCCCCAGTGCCTGGCACACTGTAGGTGCTCGAGAGAGATGCTGAACGTAGTTCAGTGGCAACAAACGAAATTCAGATCATCACAAGAGGAGTCTGCTTTTATTTATTTGTGTATCTGTGGCTCATTCAAAACACCTGACGCAAATTTGAGGGCGCTGTCAAGACTTGAGAGGTTCAAGTTGGCTGTTAGAGCAAGCTCTTATAAAGGTGTTAGCTGGAAAACTGGCCTGGAAATATAAGAATGGAATTTTTCCTTGATCTTCTGGCACTTCCTTTGATATCCTAGGAACAGATTTTCTAATGCTACTTCCGGGAAACTGAGACATTGCTGCCACCCCCACCCCCAACCTTTTTTTTTTGTCTATCCCTGGAAATGATGTGAAGAAAATAAATATAAATAGGACCAAATCAAGATGAATTTTTTATTGTGTTTTTCCCCTGAATAGTTGCAAGTTGTGATTGATTTTTTAAAGTGAAATAATCACCATGATCACCATAATTAATATTAAATGCATGTTATCTGCCAAGTGCACAAAATAGCTTATGTCATCTAAACCTCGCAGCAGCCCAAAGAGGAAGCACTGTTTTTCCTCCACTTAATGGATGAGAGTTCCCAGGCACTGAGGAGGTCTGGTACCCACTTCAGATCTCTTGAGGAAGAGGAAGTGAGTTGGAAGTTCCCCACTCAGCTCTGCATAATGTGGGTTTCCTTTCCTCTGCCAGCTTCGCAAAGTACACTCCTATTTTCTTGGTGGGGAAGGGGAATGAGGAAGGTTGGAAGCCTCAGAACCCACAGAATAATAAAAGGGTTTCCAAGTGAAAGCTGGAAACAATACATTTTTTTAAACAAAATGGGCAGTTACTCTAATTGCTTTGCCCCTACTGTTCAATTCCTTTTTATGTTCTAATTCATTAAATTATGTGCACACACAGGCTTATTATTTACAGATGTATGCACTTTTAACTGGCTCATATGAAACAGATGTTTCACGAAAGGTAACTGAGAGCAAGTGATCTAAACCCTCCTTAGTGAGTATCAAGTGAGTATTATGGCCCATTATCTGCAGGTCTTTTGCTATTATTTTGAATTGCAGTGTCCAGTGTGGGGAGATGAATTCAATCTGTCCCCTGGAGGAACAAATTAAAACACAATGACCCTATAAAGAGACAGCTGCATCTCAAAATAAAGGAGAGTGCGTGCAGGTGATAGACAGGTGGTGTTCACATGTGGGCTCAGGTGGGTATGAGTGAGTTTTAGAAGCAGTTTGAGAAAAGAAAAAGACCCACTAGATTACAGTGGATATTTTTATTTTTAAGGAGGCTTATTCCATGATACTTTAATCATCACAGTCTTTGAATTCATAACCAAACAATTAACATACTCCTTTTTTTAAAATTTGAACTCTTTTTTTTAATCTAGAATTTCTTAATTCTTGATTTTTAGGTGGAATTATTCCATTGTTCTTGCAACTGGTAGGAATGCATGTAAAGATTGGACCGTGCATATGATGTCAAATTACTACTATCTACCGGATTCTGAAAGAGCAGAGGCGGGCCCTGACCACGGGTTTTTCATGGCTCCATAATAAATAATCTTCAATTAATAATAACTGTAGAATTAATTTTAGTATTTATTGCTACATAACAGACCACCCCAGTACTTAGTGGCTTAAAACGTTCTGTCTCACTCGGGGTCTCTCACGTGGCGGCAGTCAGATGGTGCTGGGGCTGGACCCATCTGAGAACTTGACTCGGCTGGGAGCCAAGGTGGCTTCTCCACTCACATGTCTGCTTCCTCAGCTGAGATTCTAGGAACAGCGGGAGGCTGCCCGAGTACCTCTGTCTCTGTATGACCTCCTCTGGTGATGGGGGGTCCCCCATTGCATGGTGGCTCCTGAGATCTTTACATGGCTTGCCCTGGATATGCATTAAAAGAAACCCGGATGGAAGCCGTAAGGCTTCTTAGCATCTAGCCTCCTGTACAGCACAGCATTACCCTCGTCATATTCTGTGAATCGAAAGAAAATCATGGCAGCGGCTTAGATTTAAGGGTAAAGGCCTACGCAGTGGTGTGGTTCGCTGAGCAGGCCATCTTCGGAGACCAGGTACCATGCTAACTAGCTGTAGGAATAAATGCACTCAGAACAAGATAATATAGCCTAATAAAAATAAACATGACCAATCCTGACTGCCAAGTGGGTGGCATATATCAATGGACACTTCCTTCAGGACTTCTTCAGAATATTGGGGAACAATAATAATCATGCCACAAAGTCACAGTGAGATTTATTGTTTATGAGTTCTCAGTAGTTCTTTAAACAAACTACAAAAAAATGGAGCAAAAAGATGGCTGAGACTGTGTCATTTTGCACGTTGAAAGCTGGAAACCATCACGACTGAAGTATAAAATGGGATATGAAATATTAAGTGGCATATCAGGTTTATTGCATGTATGACCATGAGAGTACATTTTATTTTGTCTTATGGAGCTCTAAAAAATCCATGTAATGGATTAAAGGTATTAAAACCCCCATATTCTGCCTGGCTCGAGGCCAGGGAACAAGGCGTGATAAATAATCCCAATAGACAGAATATGTGGGGAGGAATTTTAAAATGTACTCATGATAGACATATTGACCTCCCTAACTAATAAAAATGTATACATGAGGTTAGTTTTGAACGAAAGGTGCAGACCTTGCACATTTATGGTATATATAAATATTATATACACTATAGTGATAGCATCCTTAAAATATTCCCCTCATCTCTGTGACATATGGCTGTCATACTCTGTCTTTACCCTGGAAGCAAAGAAAAGCATGGATTTTATACTAACATGTGCATTACTATATGAAGAAATAGTTTTAATACCTTTCATCATAAAGCAGGGGTCAGAAAACTGAGCCAAATCTAACCCATAGCCCATTTTTGTAAATAAAATTTTATTGGAACACGCCACACCTGTTCATTTACATCTTATCTATAATTCCTTTCCCCTGACAATGGCAGAACCAAGTGGCTGTGAAAGAGACCAACTATATGGCTCCCAAAGCCTAAAGTACCAGGTCTGTCCCGAAAGGTATCCAGCTATGTAACATGAAAGATAGAGACATTTATTGAAGAAGATACAAGAAACAGTGTGCATCGGTCAATGATGCCTCAGTCCCCTTCAAAGTAGGCCCCTTGGGACCTCACACAGTTCTTCCAGTTGCCGTCAGCTGCCCTGTCATATTTTCCTGAATCTCATCGAAGGTCTGAAATCTCTTCCCTTTCACAGGTGATTTGAATTTGGGAAAATTCAGAAGTCACCAGGCGCCAAATCTGGGCTGTTAAGGGAGTTGAGTCACCTGGGTGATTTGGTGTTTTGCCAAAATACTCTGCAGGAGAGGTGATGCATGAGTGGGCATGTTATCGGGAAGAAGCTGCCAATCACCAGTTACCACAGCTGCGGCCTTCTGAATCATCTGAATAGTTTCAGTGGAGGAATGCTCAAACTTAATGCAAAATTTGGTGCAGATTCATTGCTGTACTTGCTCAGTCATTTTGAATGCGACAGCCACATAGTACACATGCTCGCTCAAGAGCATCTACCGCCCCCACTACAGTGAAGACATCATGGTTCGCACATGCACATTGTCCACTCTCTTTGGCTGCCAAGTTGCATCGATGACTCGCAAACAGTTCTCATTATATTGACAATGGCTGGACTTTTTTCAGACAGACCTCATGCTTACTATCTGCCCTTTTACAGAAAAA
Organism: Mormoops blainvillei; assembly: GCA_004026545.1. NCBI lineage: Eukaryota > Metazoa > Chordata > Mammalia > Chiroptera > Mormoopidae > Mormoops > Mormoops blainvillei. The sequence goes on from PVJD01005209.1 coordinate 23,675, forward strand.
GTTTGCCAACCATGTCTTAAAACATGAAAAACTTAATAGAATGGCTTAGAATACAAATGAATGCTTTGCCTCTTGTTTATAATAATCTGTGTGTGGATTCAGGCTAGTTCGGGATCAAGCCATTTCCTAACCGTGTGACCTTGGCCAAGTCGTTTAACTTCTCTAAGCTTCAGTTTCCTCCTGCGATAATGAAGCGTTAAAAACTGATAATAATAATAATCCCCTTCTTCTCTACCCTTTATCATGAGGGAGCAAGTGGGCAAATGTGAGTGAAAACACACCTCAAATCATCTACCGCCACATAGTGTATGCTGTTGGCAGATTCTGATGAATTGGTTGAAACCATCATCATTCCTTTGATATATGGCAAGTAAGGGCGTCTATGCAGATTCCGTTCTTTTCACTCATTAATTTTTTCAACCAACATTTATTGTGCTCACACTGTGTACCGAGCACTCTTTTAAGCACTGGCTGCTTAAAGGCCAGGCAGCAGAAGCCTCTGTGTGTGTGCAAGCAGTATGCTAGGTCATGGCAGCCTCGGGCACCCATCAGGTCCTTCTTCCAGGTTGGGACCGTTTCTGCCATGTGGTATTTTTAGTTGTCCATTTGTGTGGGCCAAGAACGGTGTCTTCTAACTTGCCCACAACCCAGCAGTTAACATTTAGGTGTCTGGACCTGCCAGGTGCTCAATAAATATTTGTCAGCAGGTGGATGTTGTTGGTGACAGCCGCCGCCCTGCGCTGCCAGCCTCCTCATTCGGTCCATCCTAGGGTTTGCTGCTTGGGGTGTACAGCAGTGATGGAATGCTCTCTAATGACAAATCCACATTGTGAGGAGTCATTTAAAGAAGCTGTTTCTGAGGCTTCTAGGCATGTCGGGTGCGGATGGGCCAGGAAAACCACAAGGAGATGGCCGTTACAATATTTTAAATTAATGCCTGAGAGGCTGGGAAGGGACAGTTAAGAGAGAGTATAATGAGGTAGAGACTACTCAACTTGCTTTGTTCATTTTAGCTTGTATAGAATCTCTTAGGTACATCACCAGGGCCAACTATTTTGATAGGGAAATGAAAGTGAAGTTCAGGAAATCAAACCATGAGGCCAATGGATTGGAGAAAGACGAGAAGGTGAATAACGTTGAAATTCATTCACACGAGCCTGACCCTGATACAAGAATGATTATAACTCTGTGTAACACTGCTGTGCAATAGGCATTATGTCAAGTGCTTTACGGTGCTGTATTATTTAATCCTTACAGTGATCTAAAGAAGGATATGTTATCATTTTATAGAAGAAATTAAGGCTCAGAGAGGTTAAGTAACTTGCCTAAAGTCACACAGCTAGTAAGTAGAAGAGTTAGGATTGAACCCGGGCAGGCTGGCTCCAGAGTCCACACTTCCAGCCACATGCCACAACTTGTTACAAAGGTGGAGGGTTCTCTGAAGGAAGGAATATCCCAAAAGACTTGAACCTTGGGGCCTGCTTATACTTGGAAGATGGGTGAAAATTTCTTTGAATGACTTTTGTTTCAGTTTTCCTTAGCAATTTTTTTTTAAGAACTAAAAGTAAAACACTCTGAAATTCTCATCCTTCTCACATCAAGAAATATTGAGAAATCACAGTTACAAGAGAAAAAAAAATCGATGTTATAGTGTTTCTTTAACCTGAACAATTCCATACAGAAACTTAATAATCTTTTAAAATAAAATATCCCCAAGTGTACACTTTTGAACTGATGTGTTCTGCTCAACTCCAGCCCTAGCAGAATCTTCCTATTAGTTAATGGGAAGGATCGGTCAGGACGTTCACTATCTTTCTGCTTCTCCCCACTCCCCCTGCATGCCCCGGACCTCAGGGAAGAGCGTGATTCAGCTCCTCCTTTGCGGCATTCCAAATCTGCAGTGACCACTCTCCGTGTCGGTTTCATTCTTGTGCCAAAAAAGCCTTGGTTAAAGGAGTGCATGTGGCCCACTGGAAGAGATGGAGAACCAGGTTAGGGGTGGGGGCCGTGTCCAGAGCCCCCCCTCACCCCCCGCAGGGTCCAAAGCTGGCAGTGCTCCTGACCACATTTGGCCTGAGTTTCTGCTCCTCACAGTGTGGAGTCACACGCCCTTGGACCACCGCCAAGGGCCTTCAGAACCTTGGTCTTAGCTGCTGCCATTCCGCCCGCTGGGGGTTGGTTTCTCGGCAGGGAAGATGCAGGAGGGGTTAGAGGGGGTGTGTGTGTGTGTGTGTCTTCTAATTCCTGTGTTTGCTTCTGGGGGACTTTCCTCCTTTACTGCTCTGACTGGAAAGAAAAAAAGGACTTTATTTCTTTTTAAGGTCCCTTTACTTTCTTTTTCAGTTTTCCAGTTTACTTTTGGTCTTTATCTTTGGGTAATTGTGTATCTGTTTGACTTGACACAGTCTATATATTCTCGAACATGAGGCCAGGGATTTTGCCAGCCTCTTGCCAAAGAAGTTCTGTGTAGTCATAAGAGAGAATGTCATTGTCTTCTCCCCACACCCGAGTCACACCCATTCTCTTGGACCCAAGACCATTTACCTTCAAATTCCTGCTCAAAAATTCTGCCTGTACGGCCTTCAGCAAGTCCCCTATCCACCCTGTGTTAGCTAGCCTATAGTGTTGAATGCATGCTCCATACTGCTAGTTATTAATACTGTAAGCAATTATTAGGCTAGGCTCTAGAGATGTTTCTGTCATCTTCTAAGGCAATAATATTAGATCAAGATAGGGCTTACCTACCTTCCCCAGCACTTTAGTAATGAAGTGCTGGGTACTATTTTTGTGTGTTTCTGTAGTTTTGTAGTTTCTAGGGTGTATACCGCGTAGTGTGGTAAGCCTACGTGTCATCCCCACTTGTCAGATTAGGAAGCCGAGGCTCAGGAAAGTGAAGTGACTGCTTGGAGGCAGAGTTAGGAGCTGAGCGAGTGCCTTCTAAGCCTGAGCAGTTTCTACCTCTCCAGCACGGCAGGAAATTATTTTATTTGCTGTCCCACTCTTTTGTCTAAAGTCTCCCCATAAGTAGCATCCTTACCCTAGATCAGGGCTTTTCAGCCTCAGCACTATTTGTAATTGGAGCCTGGTAATTCTTTCTTGTTCTTGTTCTGGAGAGGGAAGAGCTCCCCTGTGCACTGTGGGATGTATGGTAACATCCCTGGCTTCTACCCACTGGAAAGCAACGGAGGCCCCCAATTATGACAGCTAAAATGTCCCCAGGCACTACAAAATGTCTCTTGTGGGGACAAAATCTGTGTTGGTTAAGAACTGTTGCCCTAGATTAAGGAAGTACAAGGGAAGTGTGTGTGCTTGCAGGGGGAGTGGAGCTGGGGTTGGCTATCACTTATTAAGCACTTAAGGTGTGCCAGGCAAGTTGCAAACATTGTCTCCCTTTCACCAGCTCGCCAACAGGAATTTTAGGAGTGTCTGCATTTGCAGGAAAAAGACACTAGGACTCAGAGAAATAAAGAAAAGTAGCAGAAGAGGGACTCACATTCAGCTCCATCTAGCAGCAAAACCTGTGCCCTTCGCATCCCTTCCTACACACAGTTTTCTGCAGGTTCGTGGTGTTTTCGTTCCTTCTTGGAACCAAGAAAACCCACACAGTGAGGATTAAATTGGTTCCAAAGTTATTTTGAGACCACTAATATGAGTGTATACGTGTAAAAAACCAAGCAAAACAAAAAGATTCTTTGCAGCAAACGCGACCGAGTAAGCAGAGCCGTATTTGGTTAACAGGGGTTTGGCTAATTCTGGTGTAATTGTACTTGAACTTTCTCAGACCTCATGGGACAAAGCTTAATGTCATTGTCATCTTCCTTAAATATTCCAAAAAGTATCTCCCTCATCACTTCTCTGTAAGGCTGGCACCAACATGGTTCAAAAATATATTTACAGTACAGAAGCCAAGAACTGTGTATCTGAGACAATATACATTTTAATGCTCTTATTTTAATCTACTTTGTGTGCAGGAAATTTGAACATATAATAGAATGTCATTTATTAGTGCAATAATTGCTTTTTAGAAATGATGGGAATCCTGATTGGAAGCAGAATACGGAACTGAATCGTTTGGTGTTGAGATAAACTCTTCAGGGGGACCTTAATATTGCGATGCAATTAGCTTCATGCACGTATGATTCCCGAGGCCCGTTCCAGCGTTTGTTCAGTTAATACAGTTCCATTTCTGATGCCTCTCAGTTCAGATCATTAATAAGTCCTTAGACGGATCTGCCTGTTAAGTGATTTTAAGGGAGAATTTATTTGAACCCTGTCATAAGCTGTCTTAGTATGCCCTAGAAAATAGTGATATAGAGCATCGTCTGTTAAAACGTCACCCAAAACAACCTATGAGATAATTTTCAACTATATTCCTTGAAGCAAGAAAGCACATTATAAAAATGAAATGTAGGTGTTGAACGTGTCATGGTCCCTTATGAAAATATGACAGCACTTCCCATGGTGAAAGTCAGTCCCAGATATAATTTCTGCTGCTGGCCGGGAGCCCAGGCAGGTGTAGCTACAGAACAGTGATTGGTGGATTCTGGGCCTCACTCTTTCTCTCTGTTAAAGGGCCAAACTATCTTGTTAGATTTTACCATCTCTGGGATCATATTGGTGTTTGGAAAATTATAAATCTGAATTAAAAGACAGGGAGGGACACACTTCTGCAGTTCTCAAATTTGAGTAAATAAGACCAGACCTAGGGATGTTTCTAGCAAAGGAAAGAAATGAGGGAGATGGAAAATGAGCAGTTAGAGCTGTGGGTTTTCATGAAATAATAGTAGTCTGTGGGAAGCCATTTAAATCTCTCCTGTAAAGGCGGGGAGGGGTGCTGTCCTTTTAAATTTCCTAATTCTAAGGTGCGGAGCTCTTGGTATCTCCCCTCCCCGAGATTTTGGGAGGAGTAAGTAATTGAGTTAATGCACATTAAGCAAATCACCACAACCCCAGGCACACAGTGAAGGCTCAGTAAATAGTAGGTGCTATTAGTTCAGGCTCTTCCGGTGCAACTTTGAACCCACTGCCAGCTAAAATCCACTGCCAAAATTCCGTGGGAGAGAACGAAGGCTTCTGGCTTCTGGTGAGCATAAACACACACCCAGCTTGAAGATCTTAATATATTAAGTACTTAACAAGGTGGGGCATTTAGTGAGGACCTGTGCAAAAGGGAAGCTCATGGAGTTCCCATGCCAAATTGACTCAGCACAATGTTTGGGATTCTGGGGAGGTGAGGACGGTCACAAGACGTTTTTAAGTCAGGGTGTCTCCAATGTTGTTCATGTGCGGAGGAATTAACGGGTTTTGTGTTTTTTTTTAAATGCCTATTTTGATTGGCAGGCACTTCTTGGTGGTGCCAAGAGCCTGACTTCAAGGAGTTGCCAGGTGATGGTGTTGGTGCCCGCCCTGGGCCACCTTTTGCAAAGCAGGGCTTTCTTTAAGGCGTCAAAAATCAAAGTCTCCCTCCGGCCCAGCTTTTGTCCCCTGCTTGTGTTCCGCACCTGTTGCATGTGTGGTCAGAATAGCAGGGATTCTCATAACCCAGCTCCAGCCCTCCGCCAGGATCCCCGTGACCCGGGCAAACACACACTCCTTCAGGGTCACGGGCAGGTTACGGAGTCAGGACTGCCAAAGCCCCACAATGATGTTTTCCTTCTCCCAACACCCCCTCCTTCCCTTGCCTGCCCCAAACCCAGGACTAATCTTGGAGCTGCTTAATAATAACAAAGCCAGCAGCAGTGTGCGGCAAGTCCATTTTAAAGCAGGGTTTTTCTTGTTTGGCAATTACCTAATTTCAGAATGCGATTCACAGATTTGCAAAACCCATGTGTGCAGAGACAAACCGCTTCTCCAGAAAGTTGATTAAAAGCAGACCCCCTCACGAAGAGGCGACAGGAAAATTAAATGAGCGACAATATAGAGTTCTTTTGCCCCCACTCTAACGTTTGGAGGCATGTAAATTATATTTTAATAAAAGGTCGATAAGCGCACTCACACACGCATGCGCACATGCCTGCAGAGGAGAATCTGGTTCTAATTACTTGTACTTTAGTTGAACTTTGGCGTTTCCTTTGACTTTCTCCCTAATGTATGTGAGCTGTGGGCCTTGCAGTCCTGCAGTGAATCCACAGAAAAAGGGGGAAAAAATCCAGACCAGCTCTCTTTGGTGCCAACAAAAATGAAGCCCAACTGAATGTTTTGACCAAATGCAACACTTTGCTATTCTCCCTTAATTAGCTGAAATTACTCCCTCCCACCGGGTCTGGAGCTCTGGGCTCAAAATTCCCTGGGGGCCATGCAGGAAATGCCTTTTGCTTTACAACTCCTTTTTTTCTTTTAAGGCTCAGCTGCCCAGAGAGTGCATTAAAATATTGTCTTAATCATGGAAGGTTCTAGTAAAAAGACAGGACTTTCATAATGCAAGATGCCTGCCTCTAATCAGGTCCAACATAAAATCCTGAAATCTGTCAACATGGTTTAGCCAGCAGTAAATTAGTTCTCACAAAGAAAAAAAATTGTATACTGAGCTCTCTCTTAAAAATGGTATCTGCTACTTAATCTAACCTTCAGAAAAATGCCAAGCATGTTAGGAATTGTGAAGGGAGCTATTGTTGGAGACTTTGTGTGTGTTTAAATGACACTCAGGTGTGTTGTAACAACAAGGACATTTATCCTGTGTTTTCTCAGGTGAGTTAAGTTTGTAAGTGCCAAATCCTCTTAACAGGCAACAACGTTGTTAAACTGTTTTTTCGTCTGAATTTTGGGAATGAATTCACCCCCAGAATCGTGGCCGTATCTAAGAAAGCTGTGGCACTGGGCGTGCTGGCTTCCTATTTTGTACCATCTTGGTTGGTGGAGATTTTCTTTAGGTTTTTATTCTGCCCACGGACAGCCTCTGATTTTGAAGTCCTTCAGAGCAGTGCCTCTCAAAGTGCCAACTATGGACCAGTGTCCTTCCCGAAACTGCTGGTGGCCAGTCCACAGCAAGTGCAGAAATTGAGAGCAAGTGTTGAAAAACTCTTACAGCAATTGCACAGAGTAAGCTTATGTCTACTAACATTTTTTTCTAAGTTGGAGCTTATGTTTTGGACACCTTTTAATTCTTTTTTTCCTAGAGATCCTTTTATTTATATATATTTTTCCAGGGATTTGTCTTGAGTGAATTTTATCAACTTATGATAGACTAACAGTGGGATGCTACGAAATGGTCCTTTACTGTGGAGAGAATGAAAATTACTAATTTAAAGCAAATGCCTGCCGCCCTACCCCTAGGAATTCTGTTGCCAGTTACTGGTCTGGACCACACTTTGAGGAGCATTAGTTTAGATGCAAACAAGACCTGCAATGAATTTTCATGCAAGGCCGTGATTCTAGCTTTGTTTTCCTTAGTGGCAGGCATCTCTACGTTGCAGGGATGGAGGGGTTTGAAACATGGGCCGGAAGGTTGCGCCCGTTCACGCAGGGCTGTGCAACTTACTGTCTCCTTTCGCCTGTGTGCAGCCCAGAGAAGCCCCCTCAGCACCTCTGGTGCTGACTCTGCTCTGGGCAGGGACCCATGGAGCCAAGCATCCATCTTACCCCAGCAGCAGAAGTTTCTCTGTCTTGGCCATTCCCTGACGAAGCAAAGCAGCCCATCTGGTGAGCAGTTTAGATGCCACATTGGAGACCGCTGCTTGTCGGCGGTGCATCACCAAAGAGCACTGAATAAGATAATAAGTAAGCACGGAAATAAATAAAAGCAGGAGGTGAAAAGCAGATCCTAATTATTCCTCAAAGGCTGCTTCCCCAAACTGAAATCACATCAGGATGGCTGCAGTACAGTTGTTTGACTGAATGACACAAAAGCCTCTTTTCCCCCTGGGAAGTCTAAAAACTGCTTTTTTGGCCTGCCGGAGATCGCTGAATGAGCTAATACAGGACACATTGTCTGCTGAGCCTGCAGAGTTTTCCAGCAAAAATTTTATCATTCCATAGACTTATTGTGCTTGCTTGGAATAAGGAACAAAATGTTTGAGGCCTCTCAAGGGCATTTGATGAATCTAACTCTAATTTAAAGGGACTAATAGATTATTGATTTAAGCAGGATGACAGTGAACAGATCAATGGCCAAGCACTCTGTAGCTACCTTAAATACCAAAATGACTGGTGAAAGGGGGGCCATTAGGCTGTCTGCCTCCCTTGTTTCCCACTATCTTTACTGGTGGTCGGGAAGCGGGGCGCGGAGTGGGGGCTGGGGAATAAAAGAGGAAGAGGAGCACTAATAAACTTTGCCGAAGTATTTTGTTACATTATCAAAAAGGCCAGAGGTCGTATTAAGTAGGGATCTGCTTTTATACTGATGCCATATCCTGGCCTTAATTCCAGAATGGGTTGTGGCGTGTTTGTTTAAGACTAGCTTGGGCAATCTGACTAGACCACGGAGACGTTTTTCTTTTCTTTTTGTTTGGCATTATTCTCAGTGTTATAGGCCACACAGAGGAAATAAAGGACCACAGATCATCAACTTTGTGCATGATATTTGAATGCAGATGTAAATCAAATATTTAATTCTGTACTACCAATGGGAAATTTTTTCTCAAGATGATTCTTTCTTGTCATATATGAAACTTTTCTGTTTAGATTTGTGTGGGATTCACTCATGGCATTTGTAAGATTCAAATTTCAAGTATGATGGAAAGAATCAATTTATCCTTCAGAACATAGCCTGGTCATCTCCTCTGGGAGGCCTCCCTTGGTTTCTCCTGGGATGAATAAAGCTTGAAACCTTCTTGTTATCATAATACCAGTGGTTGCCAAACTGCTGCAATTCGGATTCACCTGGGAATTTTTTCTTTTTTTTTTTTTCCCCTCAAAACATGTTCCTGCCTGGCTTCTACTTCCAGACATTCTGGCATAATGGATCCGGGCTATAACCTGTGCATGAGGATAGTTGAAAACTCCCCAGGGAGTTCTAATACATAGCTAAGTTTGGGAACTACTGTTACATGCTCCTCGTTGGTTTACTCTCTGTTAGGCCAAACTTGTCAGGGCTAAGGGATTACACCATGCTCTGTCCATGGCATATAACACAACGCTCGGCATGTTATAGTCACTCAGCAAAAACAAACGATTGAAGATGTGAGCATCATCGCACGCATATGGGAAAGTTCATAGCATTGCAGGTGAAATCAGCCCAGCCTTAGTAAAAGCCCAGAGCCCTCACAATTGATGGCTTACAGTAGAACATTTGAATTGATGGCAGCTCTTCAGGAAAAGCCATCTAGATTCATTCATTTGTCATAAATGACTCATCCATAGAAAAAGTCTTTTTCCAACCTTTGTAAAATGTTTTGGGATTTTCGAGGCCTCTCCCTTTCTGTGTACTTTGTCCCGAGTTGCTTGGGTATTAAATTGCCCGCAGTTATGTTTCCTCTCTTTGGGAGGTTGAAATGCTTGAGTACATGTATTTGAAGTGGCATATTTATGGAAATTACCACCCACTTTTGAAATTCAGGGCATAGCTGTGACAGCTGAATCCAGCCCTAACAATTCTATTTACAACTTCCCTCGTCAAGCCAGATTAGCTGTTCTACATGAGCGAGTAGGGCATTAAAACCCCCCCCACCCCTCACTACCACCACATTGCTTCTATAGAGAACGCAGTGCAGGACTGATCATGGTGGGGACGACAGGGCTCTGTCAGAGTTGTGGGAGCGCTCGGGTAGACGGCAAGGCACACCAGTGGAACCATCCCAAAACTTTTCAGAGGCATCTAGGGAAGGGCTCATCTATTGATTTTAGGAGTGTTAATTGACACGGCCTTCCTAGAAGTCAATTTATCAACCTAAATGAATGAAAAAGTAACACAATACTGTTAAATAACCATACCTTTTGAACAAACGATTCCACTTCTGAGATTGTATCCTAAGGAAATAGAGGTATGCTGAGATTCGCTGTAAAGATCTTCATATCATAATGGAATGTTTTGTGGAGAAATATTTTTTGACAAGGAAATAAACTCCTGATAGAAAAAGTTAGACTAAGTCCCAAATAGACTCTTCAGTATAATTCAATTTTAGTAAACAAACCAACCAAAAACATTTATATGCATAGGAAAATGTCTGGAAGCTGTATGCCAAGATGACAACAGTGATTTTCTCTGAGTGAAAGAATTGGGGGTGCTCCTATGTGTGTGTGTGTTTTCTTAGGTTTTAACAAAGAGCGATCTATTATTTTATACTTTTAACAAGTGCTGTTTTCTTCTTGATGTCATTATTACCCATTTGCTTTCAGTGAAGCTGATTGGTTTGAGGAATGCTTTGCATTTACAGCCTGATACATGACCTGATAAGCCTTAGAGACATTCTAGATGCCAGCCCATCTGCAGAACACTTGGCATAATCGTGCCACGCTATCCTGAGTGAGGGCTTTCTTGTCCCAGGTACCTCGGTTCTAACCAGTGCAGACCCAAATAATGAATTCATTCCAAGATTCTTCTGAATTATAAAAATACTATAATAATAGTTAATTCTATTCCAAAGGGATAAGTAATTACTTTCATAAGTAAGCGAGTAAATGAAAGCGATTGGCTTTCCAATTTTATAATTTATTGACTTAGAGGCACACTGAGTGTTTGTCATGGAAGAAGAAGGAAAAGTTTATGTATTAATTCAACAAATATTTATTGATTACTCACCTCCCATGTGCCAGGACCTCTTCTAGGCCTGGAACACATTGTAAACAATGTAGGTAAGCTCTTTGGCCTCATTAAACCCATGCTCGAGGGTATGACAGAAGTATAAAATAAAATTGTACACAAATTTGCTATATGTAGAGCTAGAGAGTCTTATAGAAAATAAAATAAAATAATGGGATATAGTGACCAGGAGTGAGAAATATGGTAGGGCATTTTACTTTCAAAAGTCATCTTGGAGAAGGTAGCATTTGCTCTAAGGTCCAAGAGATGAAGAACCAAAGAGGAGAAGGTCGAGAATTTCCAGGTGGGCGATACCGTCGGTGTGCAATTGCCTTAAGTTGGTATGAGAGCTTGGCCTATTCAAGAGGTAGAATAGCAGCCAAGTCTTGAGAAGCCTATAAATTAGGAGAATCATTGCTGCTGCTATTGGGCCATGTAACGGAGAGCTTCATAGAACACAGTAAGGAGCTGAGCTTCGATCTAACCGGTGACAATTGGAGAGCTTTAAACAAGTACTGTTTTCAGTTACATGAACAACATGTAACCGAAACTTGCTGTCGCTCACATGAGCGACAGGGCCAAACAAGCCGTTTCCGAGGCACTAACTGAATCAGAAGCGAGCAGAGAGAGAAGAGCAGCAAGGGCCTGGGATCGGCAGTGTGAAGACCTGACTATGAGGCGTGGCTTCACTGCTGCCCTGTTGCTCTCGGACAAGTCCCTGCATGCCTCTGACTTTGTCTCTCTTGAAGGTAAAATGGCGATCAAGTCACCTCCCCTCGCGATGATCGAGCCATGTGGGACTGCTTTGTAAACTGCCGAGCGCCCCGTCAGTGCCAGTGTCCCCACTGCTGTGCCCGCGGTGCCCACTGCTTTTGTGGGCCTGTCTTTGCTAGTGTTATTGCCGAATTGGGGGCAGAGGCCTATAAATTCACTGGTAAAACAGAAATAAACTGAAATCCGTGTTCTTTCTTTCTCCATTGTAGCGATTGAAACACAGAGCACCAGCTCTGAGGAACTCGTCCCGAGCCCTCCGTCTCCACTTCCTCCCCCGCGCGTGTACAAACCCTGCTTCGTCTGCCAGGACAAATCCTCGGGGTACCACTATGGGGTCAGCGCCTGCGAGGGCTGTAAGGTGAGTACCCAGGGCTCTGTGCCTGGTGAGCTCTCATTCTCCACGTGTTCTGGGAAGGCGACCTCCCCAGCTCCAGAAATGGGCCACTTTGATATCTGTCACACCTCCTTCAGTGCGTCAGTGTGGTGACCTCGCTTGCATTCAATGGTTTGATTTCTTTCTTATATCTCATTAGTTAAAAATTCAGAAATGTCCACAAATGACTGATGGGGGCCAAGTGCTGTAGGGCCCTTAAAATAACACATAACAGTCCTTTCCAGGTAGCAAGAGCCTTTTGAAGGAGTTCTGAAAAGCATCATCCTGTTTCTCTTTAAAACATGCTGTCTGGTGTCTCTATAGTTTTATTTTATTTTTAAATATGACTGACAAGCCATTGAATCAACTTGCAGAGAATCCAAGGTTGAAATTGGGATTTATCTTCTGGCTGTTTCCTCGGCCCTGTGGCCTTTGAATTACAGTTTGATTTTCAGCCTGTAGGGACTTGCTACTGTGTGTGTGTCATAAATTCAGGGGGACTGGATTTAAAATTCCAGCCTACGGAGTACTGGAGGCTGAACATGTGTCAGAGAGGATATGGCTGCTTTGAATCAAGCTAGACAATTGTTATCGAGTCCAACAGGCTTAATTGAGTGAAAGAGCTTTTTTTTTTTTTAAAGAGAGAAAAGAAACAAAGAATGACTTTACAGGCAAATCCAACTCATCTATAGACAGTTTTTCAAAGGAACCATGGCTGTCTTGAGCCAGCCCTTCCCTAGATATACAGCTTCTTTATGTTCTCTCTGACGGGTGTTCAGGTCTGTTGTTTATATACCTAAATTGCATGATTCATTGGCAATTGTAAACATGTGGGAATAATATTACAGGTACTCCCATCAGATGCTTGATGGCATTTGGTATTTGGTTATTGGAGTTAGTGCCTGTTGTTTCTGTGTGTATCAGTTAGGCACTATGGTGTAACAAACCACCCTAAAACAAAGTGGCTTAAAACAGTAACTTTTTATTGGGTTGGCAAAAAAGTCCATTATGTTTTTTCTGTAAAATAAAAGACAGCTTTTTTATTTTCACCAATAACTTCATTGATTTGGATATTTTCAGTGTGTTGGCTCTCTCCCACTATTGGCTTCTAGTGGGTAGAGGCCAGGGGTGCAGCCCCACAGGAAAGAATTATTTGGCCAAAATATCAATAGTACCAAGAAACTTTGCAAACCACTTTTGCCACATTGGATCAGTCACAGCACCTTCTCCATACATTGCACAAATCTTTTTTTGCATTTTAGTTGCATCTTTACCTTTCTTGAAATAAAAGGCACAATATACCAGACATGTGGCATATTTTCTTCCATCTTCAACATTAAAGTGGCTGCACAGAAATTCACCAGTTTTGATAAGTTTCTTTTAATGCACTCTGATAAGATAGCTGGCACAATGCAATCTAACAAAAATTATTTCAAATGAAGTTAAAGACAACTGAGCACTACTAGAGCCATCATTCGGAAAAAATGTAACGGACGTTTTGGCCAACCTAATATTTAGCCTGCAATTCTCTGCGTCAGCACTGTAGACCAGGCTCCTTTTGGTGCTTCATCTGGTCCTAGCTGTGCTCCATTGTGTACCACGGTCAGCCACAGGTGAGTTAGTTGGCTCTGCCTCTGGGAGTACTGATGGTTTGGCTGGGGACCCTCAACTCAGCTCTCCTCCCGCGTGGTCTGTCATTCCCATTGGAATGGCCTTGGCTACCTACATAGGCAGAGTGCCAAGAGAGAAAATTGGGGCACACAAGGTTTCTGAAGGCCGAGGCTCAGTAGTGGCACACTGTCATTTCTGAGATATTACGTATGCCAAAGCAAGTCATAGGGCCAGTCCATACTCAGGAGGTAGGAACATAAACTCAACTTTTTAATTCAAGGAGCTGCAAAGTCACATAAGAGGCAGGAATGCAAGGGGAGGAAAATCGGGGATATTTTTATATTCACCCTACCTTACTGCATGTCTAATTGCCCGGCATCTCACACGCAATCTGTCATATAGCGGATGCCTAAAGATGTAGGTTGAACAAACACATAAATGTCACTCAGCCCCTCAATGAAACTCTGTGTGCTTTCCCTTCTTTCAAACCATTTGGATAAACATGCACTATTTTACAGGGCAAGGCCAGTTTGGGGAAATTCATGAAAGACTTAGGCACATTTCTCCGCCCCTGGAATTGTGTTGGTTGTTTTAAAGCCATTTGCTTTCCTTCAGGAGTTGCAGGTATAGTGGTCAGGAAAGTTAACATGGCAACCAGTTGGCAGCTGGGTAAAAAGCAAAATATTTGTGCGTCTAATTATTGCTTTGATATCGGTAGTCTCTGGTGAATCTAAATTTATCCTGAGATTTGAGAAGGCTGCAGAATGCCAGTTCACTTTGTCCAATGTATAAATAATTTGTTGTGTAATAGAAAAATAATTTCCTAATACTTATTAGAAAGTTAAATGAAAAGGCCCTCCTTTATTTCTAAAACTTTGAAGTCATCTCCTGTCCAGAAATTTTAATGAGGTTTGTTGTAACTCAGCTTACCTGTTCCTGCCATATCCTGGGAATGAAATGGCCGAGAGTGTCTCTTGTGCGGGTCCCAGACCCTACGAGTTAAGGTGTTTCACAGTTTGCCTGGTACACACTGTTTTAATCAGCCCTTTGCTAATTCCCTGAATCTCTTGTTTTAATTTAGGATTCTGATTCTTTTTAGGGAAAAAAACCAACAAAAACAGAACCCATATCAGCGCAAGCAGCTTTGATAAATTCAGTTAAGCTGTTCCAAGGCATGTTATGATAAATCTTTTTAACAGAGCGATAAGCCCAGGTTAAGGTCAGATGGGCTCACCAGCCAGTTAGTTGTCAAATTTGAGGAGTTTTGTCTTGTGGGTGGGTCTCCGAAAACGTGAACTGCCTTTTCCCTTTGGTAAAGACTGACCTGTATTTTTGCTTACTGGAAAAATACAGCGACAAAATTCACACAGCTGAAAAATGTGAGGATGCAAAAGTATAATGTAACACCGCCCAAAACAAAATAACTTATCATTTCTTAAAGTTACCAATACAATGCCAAGTTTATTGTATAAAAAAGTACAAAATTAAAACAACCATAGTTCTACCCTGGGAGAAAGAAACCCCTACTAACCCTGTTTTTCTAATTGTACATGATATTGCTATTTTCATTATTTTTTTGTTTTTAACCAAAATAGAATTTTACCTTGTACACTGGTTTTAATTTATTTAAAGACCTATTGCAGTGTGTTTCCAGTGTTTCTCTGTTATGGCTAATGCTTTAATGTATAGACTTTAAGTATGTATCTGATAATTTTCTTGGGATAAATTAGTATACAAGTAGAATTTTTAAGTCATTGGTTTTATACAATGTTAAGGCTTTTGATACAAATTGCCAAAGTGCCCTCTAGGAAAGGTGTATAAGTTTAAGCCCTGTTATTCTGTAAAGGCCAATCTTACTGGGAAATATCAATTAGAAATTTCTCCCTTGTGAAAATAAAGTGGTAAGTTGAGAGACAGCTTCTATTCTGCAATTCTGCCTATATTTAATTTAGTTATACATAACGGGTCCCATGCTTAATACCACTTTGGGCTACCTAGGTCCCTGGTTGACCTAGAAGAGGTGGCCCATCCTTTGGCTGGAGTTCAGAAATCACTACTCTGGGCTGAGAGCCTCTGCTCTGTGGTCAGACTCTCAAACAGAACCCAGTTGATAATTTTAAAAAGGAATATCCTTCTTAAAGAGGCTTCTGCCTATCATTACCAGGGTGAGAGTATCGATTATTGTTTGGGGAAGAGAACCTCTGTCTTTTTAGGAAAAGGTGGCAGTCTCAGGCTCCAAGTTTAGTGAATAGACACTGGTGCACCTTTGGGAATGGTCAGTTGTGGCTCTGTTGACACAGCATCACCCTGGCAACATAATCACTGGATGCGCCATAGGGATGCCCCGTTTAGGGGATTTCCAGCTGAACCATGACAATTTTTTGCAGAGGACAAAAAAGTACGTAAAATGAACATGTGGTGTCAAAGTTTAACAATATAAAGTAATAAAGCTGATTTTCATGTAATAAACAGTCTCATTGCTCATAGCTAGAATTTATGCTGGATTTTGGCCTTTGTCACATTTTATCTTTCCATTTTTGTAGCTTTCAAAAAGTATGGAGCCTGGAGTAAATCCTAGCTAGGCACTTGCTAGCTTTGTGATTTGGGAGGGCATTTTTAAACTCTGTCTCCCTTTTCTCATTTGGAAAAATGGAGATAATAATACCACTTGAATCATAATATTTTTGTGAAGATAAAATGAATTACTATAAACCATATAGAATAATACCTGGCATATACTAAGTGGTATATGTGCTTAGTTATTTTCTGTATTATCATTAACTTACAATGACTTTTGCACACAGTTACATAACATCAGTTATAATCTTAGTATTCTTTCTTACAATATGCTTTCAGCAATTCCCCACTCCTTTACATCAAGATGAACACTGTCTCTTTCCTTCAAGATTCAGCTTAAGACCCAAGAACCTCTCCCCTGTCCCGATTACTCTAGTAAAGTTGGCAAATTGTTTATATAAAGAGCCATTTAGTAAATAGTTTAGGCTCTGAAGGCCTAAATGTTGCAACTACTTAACTCAGCCATTGCAGCAGGAAAGTAGCCATAGATGGTAGGTAAAAGAATGGGCATGACTATGTTCCAATAAAACTTTATTTAAAAAAACAAGCAGTGGGTCACTTTTGACCCTTGGGCCTAGTACCATGGCTTCTGCTTAAGCATACAGTGGCTCGTTATTGCTTACAATTTCTAAAATTTAAAATTGATAGTCCAGAGCACTCATGCCAAAGATGGCAGGCCAGCCAGTTCTGGTGGGCTGCAGGCTTGGGACCGCTGCTCCCCATCTCCGCTTGCCTAAGAAGAGTTGTCTAACAAGAGTTGATGTCCACTTGCCCAGAGCTCCATGGCAGGAGCTTCAAGACCATGCTTTGTCCTCACTCAGCTCCCGCTTCCTTATCCCCCAAAGACAGAGAGATTAGTTATTTTTCTCATAAGGGAGCTACTTCCAAAGGCCCCTGGCATCTTATTTTGGAATGGTTTTGGGACTGTCTTCTATGAGCTGCTGTTATCAGTTAGCTTTTCCTGCTTAAAAAATAACCCAAATGCTTGTTGGCTTAAAACAATAGACATTTATTATTTGTTACAATTCTGTGTAGGTCTTTTTGTCTGGGCTGGCTTGGCTCGGGCCAGGCGGGCTAGGATGGCCTCACTCACATGACTGGGGCTTTGGCAGGATGACTGTATCCTCTTCCTGTGTTGTTGCCACTCATCCATTAGCCTCGCCTGGATTGTTCACGTGGTGGTGGGTGGGTTCCTGCCGATAAGAGAAGACATCACAGCGTGCAGATCCCTGGTTGCATGACATTTACTAATATCCCATTGGCCAAACCAGTTACATTGTCAGGTCTAGATTCAGTGGGTGGAGAAATAGGCTGCTTTCCTCAAGAGGAAAAGTAGCGAAGCCACCTTGCCAAAGGGTGAGCATACAAGAGCTGGCCTTTGATTATACGCTGTCTTCTATTATTCCCAGTTTCATGGGTGAGTCTCTTGGGACATCTCTAGTCACCATTCCATCATCCTTCAGCATATATTTATTGAGTACCTACTAAGTTTCAAGTCCTGTGCCAGGTGCTGGAGATACAACAGTAAACACGATAGGTAAGTTCCTCTTGGAACTTTACTGGCTTGTACAAGAGGGCAGATGGTGAACAATTTGAAGTTGGAAGGAAATGAATAGAATGGTTGGGTAAAGAATAATTGAAGGGTACCCGATTTGACAGTGGGTCAGGTGAAATCTCATGGCTGAGAAGGAACCAGCTGTGTGAATAATAAGGGGAAGCATTTTAGATGGGAAGCTGAACACTGGATTCTAGGACCATTTCTTCCACTCTAGGCTGTGTCCGTTAACTTGTCTGGGCCTCAGCAAATCTGTAAAAGAAAAGCAAATCCACATGTTCGAACTAAGTGCTGTGCCAAATATGTGAACACTAAAACAGTGAACCCAACAATTGAACCAATTTCTTGTTAGGGCTGGCTCATGTGGCATGGAAGTCCCCAGAGTTTGCAAGTCTGGGGAGAAGGAAAACACTGCCCTGTTGGATACCTGCTCTAACCCAGGCATTCGGGCATTTCATATCCGTATTTTATTTAATTCTCACAACAGCTCTGCAGGGAGTGGGCTTTATAATCCCCATTTTATAGAGGAGGAAACAGGTTCAGAGAAGTTAAAACACCTGACCAAGGTCACACAGCCTACCTTGGCTAGGACTGGGGCTGAAGTCCTATGCCTGTTGGAAAACACCCCTTTGCTTCAGCCACTTTGAAACAGAAGATAGGAAGAAGTGATGTGTTACGGCCTAGATTGGGGATTTCACTGGGCAACAAATTAAAAACAAAAACAGGTGGGAGCATATGTAAAAGAAAAACAACCCTATTGTTTTGATCATTTCATACAAGAAACGACATTTTTACAGCAAAATGTAAAAAGAAAAGAAAAAGGAAGAGTTCACAAGCCAGTCTATTCCTTAGAAAGGACAGTTAACAGACAGGACCCACCCATGGGCACGCTCCCAACAGGGGCTTTGTCCTTGTTCTCTCTGCTTCGCCACTGATGGGTGGAAACTTCCCATCCCTAAGCCAGCGTTTGGGAGCCACTGTCCAGCCCACATGTAGGGCCCCTGGGGTGAGGCCGGGTGCAGGCATGATGGCGTGCCTTCTCCGCTGGGGCGCAGAGGAAATGCTTGCTCAAGGTCACGTTGGTAGCCTTCTATTTAAAGCAGCCTTTAGGAGTTTAGACTCCACAAGCCCCCTTGGTCCCTCAGGGCTAATTTTGTCCATTTTCTCATCTGCCTTTGTTTTTCTTGCCTCTGAAGAAGGGAGCCCTCAACTCCATGACAGTATTCGGCTACTGGTCTGTTTTTGTTTTGTTTTGTTTTTTTCCTGGCACACGGCAAGTAGTGTGGTCAGGCACCAAAAGTTTTGCAATCAGGAAGATGGATGTCTGTACTTAATTTTAGAACTTCTATTAAATACTATAAATGTGTTTAGTGATTTTATTTGACCAAGTCCATTTCAAATGACATTGTTTTTTGTTTTTAACGGGCGCGGGTAAACATGAACATTATGCTCTGTTTGGAGAACATTTTTGGCTTTACCCACACTGATAGTTGCTTCTGCTTAGGGGTTTGCTGCAGTATCAGGCCCCAAGAACCATGTAACATAACTAAAGGCAATAATGAAAATAGGACATCTACATGCTGTAGTAGCTAAAACTGAATTGTGAAGCCTGCCTTGAAGTTCATTATTACAGTCCTTGAACTAGAGTAGTAGGCTCCCTTATAGACCCGAAGAGCTACTCCCCTTATTAAAATCCACCAACAATGGAGAATTTATTTATTCTCTCATTCCTCAGATATTTATTAAGTGCCTTCTATGAGACAGGCTCTAGGTATAGGGATTAAAAGTTTGGTTTTTGTTTTGGGGGTTTTGTTTGAAGACGTGGGTCTATTTTATTGCTTAAATTTTAAATTTCTAAATTTAAAGGAAAAACTTTCAGGTCACACCCGAGTGCCTTGGTTCGGCCTCATAGCCTCCCACTCACGCTCAGGGAGCATCTTCTTGTGAAGCTAACACGCAAGTCATCTTTTGTATTGCATTTTAATTTGTGGCTCCATTAATTTGTGCAAGAAATGGGAAGAAAAACAACTCAGATTACATTGTCTTGAGCTCATATAACATATGTAAAGGTCTTTAATTGACCTGTTCCTTAAGTCTTTACAGTATCACTCTGAGGTCGATAGAAGAACAGTGCCTGTTAAATAGTAGGTACATAGTAACTATTTATTGAATTTACGGATGAGTGAATGGGCAAAAATATAAATAGCGCACAGGCCTTGTGCTGTGATTCTTGTGGTTAGGGCGCTTGATGGGCTCGGAGAAGGAGCCTCACCCTCTGACACATTCCGGAAAGGCTTTATTGCAGAGACAGGTTTGTGACAGATGTGTGAGTATTTTTCAGATGAGGAAGGGGAGAAGAGCGTTTCAGGCAAAAGCTGTACATGACTATGAAAACAAAGGACCTTGAAATAGCCTATAAAATTTTTGTGGAAAAATGGAAACTCACCTTCTCTGTTAATGTGAGTTTTACATAGCCCTGTGCAAACAACGGGGCATCAGCCAGGCATTAAGCGTGCTCAGCTGGGACTCATTACATATCATTTCCTCAGAGAAACCTCTAGAACCCCCAGGTTAAGTCCCCCTTTTTATATTTTCCATTCTCCTTTGGAGAACTTAACACAACTGTAATTACCTTGTTATTTCTGGATTCATTTGTTTGATATCATCATCTTTGGTCAGGCTATAAACTTCAGGAGGGCTGGAGCTGGTCCTTCACCACAGCGTCATTATCCATGCCCAGTACATACAATGCTGTGCACATAGTAGGGCCTCAGTGCATTAGTGTTTTTTATCAGAAATTCGATCTAAATATGTAGCAATTAATATAATAACAAATGACACATAATAAAGCAGATGTAATTATATGGTAATGCATATAGTAGTGTAAGTTTATATGTTCTAATTGTATAGTGAATTACATTTCATTATACAGGATTTGTGATGATATATTTGTGGAAACTTTTGTGAAGTTTTCTCAACAAGACAAGGGCTTTGGTGGCCAAAGTCCAGCTTATTTTCTCCTTAATTTCTGCCTTGTACCTCTGAGTTACCCCTTCACGGCAAAAAATCTGTTCTCTTTGAAATTATCTGTAAGCAAGCTGTTAAGGGCTAGCAACTGGCATATAGACTCAAGAATGCTGTGGGATCTTAGTGATTTAAAGAAAAGAAAAATCTCAGCGTCTAGAATTTACCTCCAGATCTAGCCACATTGAAACAGCTGAGATGGCCGTCTGGCTTTTCCTAGTAACAGTTCCTACAGGAGAAGAAAACTCTCTTTTTTTTCTTCTAGATAAATGTTATTCTAAATTAAGAAATCATTTTGGGTTGAAAAGACAGGAAAATCTGTCCATTTTTTTTCTTCTGGTGCATAAATAAACAGGAAGTGGAGAGTGAATTCTGAGTTAGTCTGCAACCCTGTATTTTTGTGTGTGTGTGTTGGCCGGATGATAATAGTTTGTTTAAATTGGTGGTTTTAAGTAGTTTATAAATCTTTTAATAGTTAAAAGTTTATAAATGCTTATTTAAATGCTTACGTTGTTGTTTTAAAATATCAAGACCACTTTCATTAGCTGTTTTTGTTTATTAAACAAGCTAAAAGCCTGTAATTTTCGGTAAACGTTTTACCTTTGATGTACAGTAGAGAAATAATTTCCAGTATTTGTAGTTAACCTGTCGATTGGAAAATGGCTTACTTTCCAGTGAGGTCTCAAGTTTGTTTCATGAAGTTTTGGTCAGTTTTTAATAAATATCATCAAAATGCAACGCTTTTCTGATTTAAAGCAAATGAAGAGCAAAATAATTTACTTTTACAAAATTCCTAGGGACTGACCATCATGTAAAAAATGAATTGTGGCAATGTATTACAGTTACACCAAATAAAAACAAAAATGTATTTTTGTCAAAGAAATAGAAGTATACTTTTGGGGTTTCCTGAGAGCAATATAAATTATGACTAAAAATCATTTCTGTTTAAATAAAATTTACACCATCATAGGTCATGCTTTAGTTATTTTGGGAGATGAGTGTTTCAGCCTTTTCTCTTTCTAAACCTTTCACTAGAGAGGTTAGATAGAAAGCTTTCAATCCTGTTTCTTTTTCCTGGGCGAACTCTTGGAAAGAAGTAAAAAGAAATGAAATAGTCTGGGAAGATCCTCCTGTTTTATCAGCTACTGTATTTCCCTCCATGAAGACAGGGTTGTGAGCCCCTTGTCTCCCCACTCTGTAAGGTTGCCTCTCTCCCCACCTGCGTGACTGCATAAAACGATAGAAACAATAAAAATATCTTACATTCCTATGGCCTCTTAGTGTTTCTTAAGTACTTTCACATATGGAATTAAATTAGTCTGAGCTTAGCCACAGACCAAACAAAAAGAAAGAAAGAAAGAAAACTCCAAAATGTGCAGCGTTTCGTACAGAATTTATTTCTATCTCACACAACAGTTCCAGGCTGGTATTCCTGGTTGGAATTTCACACAGTGACTAGGAAGTCAGGTTCCTTCCAATGCTACAGCTTGGCACATACTAGGTCCTTAGCATCCTCTGGAATAGGAAAGAGGGTGTGGAGGAGGCAGCCTGTCTGCTTCTTAAAGCCCGTGGCCTGGAGGACAGACATCATTGGCAGTGGCTACTCACAGGACCAAAACCAACTGCAAGAAGTATCATCTAGGCTCGTGCCCAGGTACAGACCTATTATTATAGAAAGAAAGAATGAATTCGCTGAAAAGCTCACAGTTTCCACCTTCGGTTTTGAATTTGATCCTCATAACAATTAGAGAAGTAGGTGGAATCAGTTTTTTCCCCTTTATTTCCCAGGTTAGGAAACTAAGAGTTTATAGGACTAAAACTTCCCCTTCATGAACTTTATTTACAGTCTGGTTCTGTTACTGAAATAGTGATTGTGAAAACTAACCTGGATCATTCCTCTACTTACTTATTTTTCCTGAATCTTACGAAACTGTCTTTTCAAAGTCTATGATTCTGAACATCACTGTGTTCCTCATAAGTTCTGTTTGCCATCTTGAGAGACTGGGAAGCCGTCCCCAGTAGAGTAAGACCTTTCTCAGGGGTGAGAGTCCGGTGACAGCTCACAGGCAAACATCACATGTAGCCAGAATGACCCCAGAAAAATCCCTTCGGCAAGCAAACAGTCGGAGACTGACATATGTCTCTCATTAAGACCTACAAAGCCAGTTCCTGCTCCAGCTTTGGAAACAGATTGGCGTTCCTTTTGTGGAGCACCAGACGAAATAGTTGTTTTCTATTTTCATGTTGTACCAAAAATATGTGTCCTTATGCACAAGAATCATACTAGCACAACACAGAGCTCATGTCATGAAAACCACACATCTTTCTAGATATTTCCTCATTACCGAGCTTCTCTTACCATAATAGTTTCTTTGGGGTTGGAATTTCTCATGTTCCTTTTCTGAGCTCTGTCTTTTTGTTGTTCAGTGTTTTTCTGCTTCGGAAAGACGGCTACATGTGTCATTTGGGTCAGCAATGCCAGAATGGGGAGAATTTTGTTCTGTGGACCCTAGAACGCATCCCCGAAAAGAAGTCTAGGGAGAGGAGCTGAAATCCGCGTACATCCCCAGCCTGTACAATGCCAGCATTGTCTGGGACAAAGGGGAAAAGCCGGGGTTCTGGCGGCCCTGCCCCATTAGAGCCTTGTTCCTTGTTCCATATTGAAAAGATGACATTCCTTTGCTAGCAACGTCCTGCCCGGATTTCTGGCACCAGTTCTGTGGCCAGCACTGTCGCCTGGGGCATTTTTTGTTTGGGTTGGTTTTGTTTTATTTCAAAGCTGCAAAGCGCAGGCTGCTTAAGTGTACAAGGTAGAGCTGTTTTAATGAAGTTTGTCATCCAACTTGTCAGTGCAGTCAAGGTGGCCCGTCTGCTTCCCATACACTGGTGTCAAAATGTGAGAAGCATACACAGTAAATTTAACTTATTAACTTGTTCTCAAGTGTTCCAGAGGCAGCTCTTGGGGTTTAACATGGGCGCCCGCCTCCCTCTCAGGATTTCGTGTAATGCTTCATTTATAAGAGAGATTGGTGGATTTACAAAATAAATATTCCAATGAGGAGAAGCAAAATCTTCAGTAACCTTCTCAGTCTGCTTCTGTGGAGGCTTTTTCTATGCTTGGGGGGGAAAAAAATCCTCTTTATTGGCTGCAGCCCTGAACTGGAGCATGTAAAATGCTCTTCTCAGGTTCTTGTGAGCCTTAGCATAATGAGCGATAGAAAACTGTAAGGTGGGTCAGGGACGGGGAGAAGACTTTGGTTTTATGAAAGATTTTCATGGTTAAACAAATTTGAGGAAAGTAGAATGATCAAGCAATGTTAGTTCTCCTCTGTGCTTTTGAATCTGAAAATAGCAGCATGCTAAGTATACAACACCACCATTCATGCAGGCCTGGAAAGTCCCCCAAATCAGGAAAATTATCCTTATTAGTCAAACCCGGCAGGGATCATCTGACTGCTCCTCAGGGAAGTGAGGATTTTCGTTTGGATCTTACTTCTGTAGGTCGTACTCAAATTGTAGACGAGCTATATCTGGGACTTCGGGCGTGCGGCCATACTCTTAGCCAAGAAATACTTTTGAAAGCTGATGATATAATTTATATTACTCCTCATTAACATAAATAATTAGTTAAAGGATAATAAATTGAGGGGGGGCATTTTTTTAATATTTATCAGTTTCCAGACTCATGTCCTGTTGCATAAGATGCTTCTTCAACATTGGTACCCTAAATTAACAAAGTTATACACCCAGCAATTGGTAATATCTTTTGATGGCATCTTTGCCATTTGAATGCATAATATACCAGGTTTTTGATTTCATTAAAAACATTGTGCTGAAATGCTCGAATAGCTTTCAGTATATTTGTTGTGTTGAATTATGATGAAAGGAGTTTGAAAGATATCAGTCCAATGCCAGAAATTATGGAAGAAGGTATTAGAGATTGAGCCCACTAATTCTGGTTATTTCTCCGAAATGAAATTAAATGTAAATTTTCTCATCTAATATTGTATTTTGGTCTTAAATGATTATTTCTTGCTTTAGAGTTATGTGGGAAATGATGTTCTATTTAAGTGATTATTTGGTGCTAACCCTTGTCTGTTGACCAGAACTTTGACTCTCAGGCACATATTATAGATACATATAATGAATTTATTTATGTAAATATTTGTGGCAGATGGCATCGGTACAAAATTACGAATACATATCAAGCCTACGTGAGTCCCCTAATATGTTTGGTTTTAAATCCAATAATCCAATCCAGTCCTCATAATGAAACCATTTCTTTTGCCCTGCCTATGATGGGATGTTTTCTGTGAGAGAGTTCACAGAACTGGTGTCATAGCCCTGGTAGTACAAGAAGCCTAAGAGAGCATTTTGAACTCATGAGTCTAGATCAGGTATTCCTTTATTATCTGATTGTGTTTCATCCATCTTATCCTTTATGAGCTCTGGGCCTCAGAAATGGTATTCCTGTTCTCTACTGTGTACACTAATTGCAGGGAGACCATTGAATGAGAGATCATAATAGTAACCTCCAGGAACTAGTCTTTGCTTGTGGTAAGTCAGGGTTGGTGGACTATTTTAAGTTTCTCTAGGCTCACAGTAGAAACCGAAGATATGGTTAAGTTTATGTTTAAGTATCTTAGTATTTAGTATTTCAATAATTTCTTTTAAATTAAAAAAAGTGCTGAAATTCCTATAGGGACATATAAAACAATTTAAGTTGGATAGAGAAAATGATTTAGGTAGATTTTTGAAATGTTATACCTTTATAATACTTACTGCTTTTCTTCAGGCCTCCTGAGTGCTGTCAGAGTGGAGTGGGTAGACCTATGGACCTGAAGTCTTGCTGGGGTACAAGACACTTCTGGTTATTCCTATTACGAAGGCCCTTTCTTCGTTGGAGCCCCTGTCACTTCCATGCACAATTCATTGCCTAAAACAATTTTTATATTGAATAGAGAAATGCACTCATACCATGGGTGTAGGAAGAGAATAGACAATATTGGTAAACATCTCTAATGTTTAATCCCTTCTGCTCCAAGAATCACTGTAGATTGTCCCCCACCCCCACCACCATATTCATGTGGTTATCAATGCAGTTGTCTCATACGTAAAGTTGCATTCATGTGCTTTGGAGGGAGAATTCTCTCCCCATCAGTATCAAACTCTATTGGTTTATGTAAACCCCCTCGAGTAAAAACACTCTTATTTGTCTGTGCCTTCTAATTGTTATACCATTCTTCTCTGACAAAAAAATTTTTTTACAAGTTCCTTAAGCATAGTGCATAGGATAGATTCAAGAAAAATAATACCACTTTCCACTCAAAATTTCCCCTCTGAACTGAATTTGATCATAACATATCTCTAATTTTATTACGGAACTCCTCAAGAAGAAAAAGGACAGTTTCTAGCCCTGTCTTTATGTGAGACGCCCCATCCTAGGCCTACAAGCTGTCCTTTCCTGTACAATCACCATTTCTCTAATGTGGCCTGGTGAGTCTTTACGGAAATGGAAGTGCTGGCAGCCATCCTGATGGGCCTCGCTTCCCGCCCGTACTGGAACTCCTTTTGTACTACTTACTACTGTTTGAAATTATTTATTAATTGTTTATGTATTCCCTGGTTTTTGTCCCCCTCCCTCTAGTATATAAGTACCATGAGAAGAGGGGCTTTGTAAGTCTTGTTCTGTTCTGCATTTCCAGCACCTACAGCAAAGCTTGACATGATATGGACACTTAATAATTGTTTGTTGAAGGAAACTATAATAGCTGATACGTGGAAGAGGTAGGGAAAAGCAGAACCAGATTAGAGCACATTTGTCCCCAGTGATTGTGTTAGGTCCCAGTTACCTCAGAGCAGAAGCGGAGGGGCAGATAGAGAAGAACACGGTTAGGACAATATTAGCTGAAAATGTCCTAGAAAAGGAAGAATGACAATTTCAAAAGGCATCATTATTCATTCATTTTTATTTTTAGGAGGTGAGCTCTCCTCTGAGCACTCAGAAGTATGCAGGGGTGTTCGCACCATCTATCTTGTTGTCCCTTCTCTGCCACTCTTTGCCACACTGCTCTTGGGTGTGGAATAGGTGATGCAAGAATGACGTTTGGGCTCAGTTTGCTACCTGATGAGATGGCTTGCTGGTGTGTGCCAAGGGTGACTTTTCTTATCAATTATTAAGGTGACTTCTTAGCCTCAAGTTGAACTGGTTTTGAATTTCAAATATTGGTCTTTCCCCATTTGTCATATTTCACATCAGCGAAATAACAGTTGGCTTTGTTTCATTATGTAATGATAAATCCTATAATTATTAACAAGTACAGGGTATACTACAGTTTACATGAATACAGTATCTTCTTGCTTTTTTACAATATCTCTGTTATGTAGGTAGGACAAGGGGAATTCCTTCTTCCTTATGATTTAATTTCTAATGTAAGTATATGAGATAATAATTATGTAGAGTTAAAATGACCTTTGATCATCCAAACAGTGTGTTCCAGTGACCGTTGCCACATAACAAATCACTGTCATTCTTAGAGACATAAAACTTTCTTTTCTTTTCTTTTTTTTTTTGCTCACGGGTTCTGTGGGTCAGGAATTTAGACAGGGCACAGTGGGGATGGCTTGTCTCTGTGCTGTCTGGGGTCTCACTGAGTAGAGTCAATACCTGATGGCGTCCCAATGTCTAGGAAGTGGAATCATTTGGAGGTGTCTTAAGCTATGCATCTGGTAGTTGATATTGCCTGTTGATCAGAGCACCTATGTGTAGCTTCTCGATGTGGCTTGGACTTCCTCACAAAATGGCAGTCTCAGAATCATCAAACTTATTACATGGTGGTTCAGAGGTCCAAAAACCACGGTTATAGAAGACAAAGTGGAAGCCATATGGCCGTTTATTTCCTTGGAAGTCCCATAGTGTGCCTTCTGTCAAATTCTATTGGTTAAAGAAGTCACAAAACCATCTGGGTTGAAGGGGAAGGGACATAGACCCTTTTCTCATTGGAACAGAGTCACAGTCACTTTAGAAGAGCATCTGTAAGTGGGAGATATCATGGTGGCTATCTTCGGAGAATCCAGTCTTGCTTCCAACTGGGGTTTGGTTTGCACCAGAGGCTCTTTCTGTTAGCTGCCAGATGAAGTAAGCGGTTTGTTTGCAGGAAACAATATACACCTTTATGTAGTAGGAAGACTCATGGCTCTCTTGGACAAACAGGTGGGAACCAAGAGAGACTGAAGGAACCATGGCTTCCCTCTACTGGTCTTGCCCTATTTTAGGGCCTGTGCTCACTGAGTTAAATGGTGGGGGAACATTTGGCTACCACCCACCTTTAAGCTGCTGTGCGTGGGTTCTTACTTCACAGGTAACTTAAAAAAATGAAATACACTTAGTGTATACATAATGTCTCAGACGACAGAGAAGGAAGAAGTAAACCAGAAGGCCCAAGGCAGACCCAGTTCTGCCAGCTTTTTTGAACCAGACTACCGGCTGACCTCCCAGGGAACTAGCCTCGAGTTCAGGCCCCCTGTCTTCCTCTGGCTTGTATCA
Source organism: Mormoops blainvillei (assembly GCA_004026545.1). Lineage (NCBI taxonomy): Eukaryota > Metazoa > Chordata > Mammalia > Chiroptera > Mormoopidae > Mormoops > Mormoops blainvillei. The sequence continues at coordinate 51,810 of PVJD01005209.1, forward strand.
GATCATACGATTATGACCTTATTGATTCTAGGCCACCGAGTGAATTTTTAGTTTTACAAAATGTGGGTTCTAATGTGAGATACCTCCCTTGTTCTTCCCTGAGCTCCCTCCCAAGATAGTTATTTATTCCTTTTTGGGCAAGTTATGCCTGTGCTTGGGCAGGGTGCTGAACTCCCATTGACTTTGACTGAAACTCTCTTTGGCCTCAGTTTGGAAGTCGTCTATGGGCCCTTAATTACACCCTCTGGCAAAGGAGAAAGAACACTTGAAACATGCATAAATTCTGTACATATTTTTGAGGCTGGGCTGTTCAAAAAATGCCATCTATCTTTCTTCTTCTCTTTTTCTCTTTGAACTCGGAATTGAATTTTTATAAAGTACAGCATGTCAAGGGAAGGGCAGTGAGAAAATATGCAGGGGTATTTACTTAAAAATTAGTGAATCCATCATGGTATGTTCATCGGTTTTATGGTGGTATATTACATTATGAAATGAGAGATATTTTATTGTATTTTATTTTGTATTTTTTAAAAAGATTTTATTTATCTTTTAGACAGAGGGGAAGGGAGAGAGAAAGAGAGGGAGAGAAACATCAATGTGTGGTTGCCTCTCACATGCCTCCCGTTGGGGACCCAGCCTGCACCCCAGACACGTGCCCCGATCAAGGAATTGAACTGGCAGCTCTTCGTTTTGCAGGCCGATGCTCAATCCACTGAGCTACACAAGCCAGGGCTATTTTATTGCATTTTAGATGGCTGTTTTTAAGAACCTCAGCCTTGCTATACAATCCATGCCCTTCTCTGACCATATATTTTATTTTCCTTTTTTTATGTTTCAAATTTCATAAAGATCGCACAAGCTACATATTAATTTGTTCCTATTTAAAGTTCAAACAAACAAAAAAACAAGTAGAATGTACCGAATTTTGTTCAAGTACTTACAAATAAATACTTGCATCAATGACATGTTAAAGTATTGAGTTTTGTGGATTTTAAGGAAATCTATGGAACGATGGAAGTGTTCGGGGATGGCTTTTAATTGTTACTTGGTTAGGCAGAGTTGTGAAACCTCAAAGTCTTCAGATCTCTTACTGATCCCAAATGTGTCATTGGATTACCACCTACCCAGCCTCCACTATCCATTACAAAGAAGACTGGATTATCACCCATCACAGAATCCACAGGTCATATTAATCTCATTGGATGTTTCAACCCCTCCGATACTGGACATTTTGAATCAACAGCCACAGGGAGTAAAACAGACTGATTTGACTTCCTCTCCCTTCTCCTCCTGTTCATGAATTACTTGAAGTGCAGTGACCAGGAAGCTGGGAAAGAACTTGAACGACCCACAAACTGAATATTATCCCAGAATAACAAAAGTGGTTGCATTTTTTTTTTTTTTTTGAAAAGAGAGATTTGTATACTTCACAGCGGGCTCAGTCTTAGTGAGATGGAATAGTGCAGTGCTGTGCTTCCTGCTTTTCCTGTTATAGGTTGGCATGGCCTCAGTCTGAGCTAGTGTTTTTCACTGGACTGGGAACTGGGAGGCCTGGGTTCAAATCCTGGTTCCCCTACTTTCTCGAACAAGCCACTGAAACCTAGTTTTGTCTTCTGTGGAATGAGGATAATAACTCGTCTGTGCATTAGAATTATTCTGAGAAGGAAACACGGTAGTGTATACCCAGTATTTCTTCAGTGAGAAAAGTACTGACCTAGCACTTGTTACGTGCCAGACACATATTTTAATTCAGTGAGTCTGTCCTACAGCTCTATGAGGAAGGTACTGCAACTGCTATTTTTTCCAGGAGAGGTCTCGGACCTGGGCCAAGTCAGTGGGCCCCAGCTTACTTCGCTCTCTTTTTTCCTTTACGAACATGATTCTCCACCTGAGAGGTAAGCCAGGTTAGTTTCAAATAATTCCTAAGGTCACTTACTTTCATCTTTACCATCCTCTGATTCCTCACTGCTTGAAAGTATGGCAAGGATGCATTTTGGTCCTGCTTCATATAATTCTAAAGATTAAGTCACTCCATATTTCATTCCATGAAATTAAGTTCAGGGTAAAAGGATGCCTTTTTATTTCATTTCTGCAAAAAAAAAAAAAAAAAGCCCCATTGAGAAGCAGCACTTACTGTTTTGTTTTTGGAGTTGGGAATTCGGGTTCTTTATCAAGATGGCCAGGAGGTAAGTGAACGGTGCAGACTAACTGGGCACCGTAGCCAGTGGTGGGGGGGTGCGACAAAGACAGAGGCTATCTCGTCCTCAGTTGCCACCCTGTAACCTTGGCCTTCAAGCTTCAGCAGGGGTCAGACTCAGCAGGATGACTTGCTAAACGATAGAATGCTGCATCCCACCCCCAGAGTTTCAGATGAGGAGGTCTGGAATAAAGCCTGAGAACACGCATTTCTAAAAAGCTCCCAGCTAAGGCGAGGCACTGTCCCAGAACCAGATTTGAGTGCCACTGCCCTACCTGACAGTGGGGCTAGCATTTCTGGTTTTCCAGTACTTGAAGTGATTCTCTAGGACTAGAGGACTATGTTGTCCCCCCCGCCCCACCCCCCAAGGTCTTTTCTGGTTCTCTAGACATTGTACTACTGGAAAACATTCAGACCATACAATGATTAATCAAGAAAATATTAGGCAGAAACATTTAGCCGATCTCTTCTTGTAATTGAAATCTCCTATTTTTTAAATGTTGGCAACAAATTTAAAAGTTTTTAAAAGACTGTGCCGGCCACCACAGTCGGAGCCAAAGTAAACATGTCTTTTGGCTCCATTCAGCTTGCAGATTAGCAGTTTGCAACTTCTGTTTTAGATGCTAAGAAGATACTGTGGATGAGAACGAGAGAATGAAGTTTTTTGAATTTCTTTCCTGAGATTAAAAATACTGTGAAGAACTGTAGCAGAAGAAAAGAAAAGCCAATCCAGAAACCCACAGCATACACTCGCCTTTTAACCTGAAATGCAAGTCCATGAACTACTAAAATTAGCAGATTGTTCCCTGGGTTAGGCATGCGCGCGCAGCCTGGAGCTGGGGTCAGTAGCTAGTGAGAGGCATGACTCATGCGAAAGAGCCCAGCAGGGCAACAGCCCTTTTCATCCTCAGCTTCCTGTACCTGCGGTACCGCCCAGACTCTTTTTCCTTGTCTTCCCTCCTCCTGCATCTTGCTCGCTTTCTTTCCTGGTCTCACCTTCCTTTTGGTTGTGGCTTCACTTGTATCTTTTGCCACTTCCATTTGCGTCGTGAAAGCTACTGTCTACCTTTAAAGGCAGACAAGTAGTGATAATGAGAATAGCTCATATTTTTGAGTATTTGTGTTTTGGGGGCTCTTAATATGTTAGCTCCTTCAATCACCATAACAACCTCATGAGATAGAAAATATTCCTACTCCCATTTTAAAGGTGAGGAAACAAGGCACAGAGAGGTTAAGTGGCTTGTGCAGGACCACGTAGTTAGTAACAGGCAGAGGTAAGATTTGAACCCAGGCTCTCTAGCAGCAGGAACCAAGCCCACAGCCACTAGACCTCCTCTCCAGTAAGGTTTTTGACCCCTGAAAATAGGACCCGGACAGATGAGAAGGCTGAGCACACTGAAGACTATGGAATCATACCTACTTTCCCCGTATCTCCAAGTAAACATCTGGTTCATTGAACCTTTATCGTAATAAAAATACAATTATGCAAATCTTGCCAGCTAAAACCAGGCTTACTGCTCTTTGACTTGCCTGGAGTTGCCTGATGGGACTTGTGAAGGATTTATTTGATCAAAAGTTTTACTTGATTTGGCCTTTTACTGATAATCAGTTTGGTCAATAACAGAGCATGTACTCAACAAAAAAATTTCAGGCATCATTGCGTTTAGGACCCACTAGACCAGAGCTGTCCAAGAAAAATATAACGTTAGCCACAAATGTGATGTAGATATGTAACTTAAAATTTTCTAGTAGCCACATTTTTTCAAAAGTAAAAAGAAAGAAGTAAATTTCAATAATGTACACATATGTCATCTAATTCAATACCTAAAATATTATCATTTCAACAGTTAATTGACATCAAACTGTTGAGAGATTTACATTCTTTTTCATACTTAGTCTTCATAATCTGAAGTTACTTTTACCCTTACAACACATCTCAGTTTGGACCAAAGAGATGTGGGAATTATACACAGAGCCACGCAACCCACTGAGAGAACCCTGAAATGTGAAGTGCAAGTGGGCAAGCAGCACGAGGCAGAAAAGAGTCCCCAAAGCATCTCGACACAACTGTTTTAAAGAAGTGGTTTTGGAGAAAGGTAATGGGAAATTGGGAGGAAATTTTGCTAACTGGTGCAAAGTCTAGCTGAAAAATATATAATATATATGTTTACTCTTTACTGATTTATTTAGGCAAGTTAATTTTTGTTTGGAGCTAGGAAAAATATTACACAAACCACAATTGAGGATGTCAGATCATAATGAGAGGGAACTTCGGAAAGAATTATTTGCCAGAGTTATTCCATTCGAGTGACTTAAGCTTCTTGACCTCTAGACCCTTTTCAGTTTTTTAGATCAGAAGAGCATAATACATTTTGAAATCATATTTAATCATATATTTTTTCCTACTGTTAAAGAATGAGTTACCTTTAGCTCTTACAGAACTTCAGGGTCACATGGTGCAAATAAAGCATTGGCTTCCTGGGCCTTTTCTTTTTTTTTTTTTTTTTTGGTAGCATGGGAAAACAAAAAACAGATAAGAGCCAGGGAGACTGGAGAATGTGATTAAGAGTAAAACTTCTCTGGATGCATAATGTCAGCAGCACAAACTGTTTTCATTCTCCATGTTAGTTAATGGCTAATGTAGAGATTGTGCTGCCGTTTGCTGATAGAGTGCAGTTTAAAATATTTTATCATTAATGTGACAGGGAGTTGGATAAAGAAAATGAGGCGTGATTATAAAATGCTAATTATCGTTCTCAAGTGCATATTGGGCACTCGCGAATATTTGCAGCGTAATTTGCTTTATTTATTATTTCAGTTTGGTTATAAATGTTAATTCAATTGCAGATGGTATGTTGGCAATTTACAGAGCTATAAAGTTATTTGGAAATCCTAATATTTTCTACCAAAATGTTCTGTGAGTGATGGATGAGCTAAATTAAAAAGCCCCTGCTTTTTAGAGTTAAATACATTAATTGGCAAGTAGGCTGCAGGGATTTCCTGATCTGTTCTGGCTATGTTAACTCCTTAAAGGAAAAGAGGGCATGATTTCTAATTTAGAGTGGGAGTTTTCTTCACGAGCAAGGGCTCATGAGAGGAAAGAGGTGTCTTTCTTCCACCACCATCAAAATGTTTCTTTGGCTGAGATTTTCCTCATGTTCTGGCTTATAGCACTAAAGAGACACACTTGAAGCTGCATTTTCTTCTGTACTACACCAGCGGTGTCAGAGACCATGTTGTTGGTAATTAGGGTGTATTTGTGTGTGTGTGAGAGTGGGGGGAAGGGAGAGAGGGAGAGACAGAGAGAGAGAGGGAGGGAAGAAGAGAGGGAGAGTGGGGAGGAGAGAGAGGGAGAGGGAGAGAGAGAGAGAGACAGAGAAAGAGAATATCATGTTTTCTCCAACTTCACTAAGCACTTAAAAATACACACATCTTAGACCAGAGGTTGCCGAACTGCAGCCCACAGACAAAATCTGGTCTGCCACCTGTTTTTGTATAGCCGAAAACTAAGAATATTTTTTACATTTTTAAAAGCTTGGAAAAAATTTAAATTGACTATTTTATGACACATGAAAATGGGATAAAATCAAATTCAATGTTTATGAAGAAAGTTTTCTCAGAACAAGGCCACGTCTACCCATTCAGGAGTCGCCTGTGGCTGCTCCCACTCTACCATGGCAGAGACTGAAAGGTTTATATCTGGCCCTTCGCAGGACTCAGCCAAGCCCCAGAGTGGACAGCCTAAAGTGTAGTTTACAAGTGGAAGCCTTAGCCGTTAACAAACAAACAAACAAACAAAAGAAAAAAAAACACTTTGTTTCAGAATTTATAGAGTCATAACTTTGGGGGAACAAATAGTTTCAAAACACAGCTCTTCATTTTCCAAAGCTGAGAAGGAGATTATAAATGAGCTCTAGCTTCCTTCTTTTGTGACAATGTTGATAATTAAAAGAAGTAATATTATATTAGTAATGTAAGTAACTTTGTGCTTCTCATACATACAATATACTCAAAACATTCTCTTTGCCCCCAAAATAAGGATGAAAGTAAAGATTTTCTTCTATTGTCAAATTAAAGACATAAACTAAGCCATATTCCTGGCCCATTCTATTGGTGTTAACAATTAAGGATTGTCCGCAGAAGCACAGTAATATCAGGAAATATGGCTACCTTATATAACTCGTTTGGAAAAAATGTCATTCTTTACTAAGAAATACTGTGCTTAATTAATTCTTGCTCCTAGGAGGTCAACTTGGGGCACTCATTATGGCCTTAATTGGTGGTATAAATCCTGAGACCCGAGAGGAAAACACATTGCTTGGTTAGTGGTCCCTGGCCCTTTGGGTGTGCGCGCCCCGGAGCCAGCTCCATGTTGGAGAGTGACAGCTTCTGGTGTTGATGGCTTCGGGTCTGGCCACACTGATATTGGGATTAAAGGCCAATGTGCAATAAGAAAAGAAACACAATGACTCGTCGCAGTGTTTTGCATTAAACAGTGTGAGACAACCCACTACCTTCTGACTTGGAAAAATGTGTTTCTTTGAACTCCGGCTTTTCGTATTAAATTATATTCATTATACAGCCCATCTGGAATCTCCTGCCAGGCCAGAAATCATCTTACAGACATTAGCAAAAGGAAGTTAAATGTAATTTTTTTTAAATTGTATACTTTTCATTTCCATTTATTTTTTCCCCCCTTTTATTGGAGAAACCAGATGGGAAGGAAGGCAGGGGCCTCTCCCTCACCCTGGTTCCCTTCGGGACCAGAGGCAGAACATCCTGGCTGCTGCCCCTCTAGCACACTGACTGGAGGTGATGATGGGGCTGTCTAGATTCTGGGGATAATTGCTAGATGGGTCAGGAGTTCAGTTTGAAGCTCACACTGGATTGGGGCGCGGAGGTTTGGAGGGCAAGAACAGCGTGGTGACTGACTTTTGGCTTTCACCGAAGTGGGTTGCCGCAAATTATATTTGACAGCGTGGAAATGAAACTCACACATGTCACATATGATGCAGTTCATTTTTTTGTGTTCCAGTATTGCCTCGGTTATTTTGCTGGGAGTTGTCTGTGTGCTGGATTTTAACTCAGTGCAAAAAGGACCCGTACTGGGGAGACATTGGGCTCTCTTCGTGTCTTTTACTGAACCAGACACCTCCACAAAAGTCACAGACCTGAGGCTCATACTGGGGACATGTGAATGTGTGTTTCCTTGTTCAGGCGCATGGAAATCTCAAACGTCAGCACTAGAAGGCGTGTAAAGATAACTTCAGATGTGTGAAATGGAATTGCAAGAGGAGTTCAACAGTTTGCCTGGGGTCCCAAAGCCAGTTAGAGCAGAGGGTAAAAGCAGCCCACAGCTCTTTTGGACTTCCACTTGGGTGCCTTTTCTCTTCGGCCATCCCACCACGCTGGCCAAGGAGGTCCAGCAAACCGTCATTGCCCCAGGTAGCCCTCCACCCATTCATAGGAGCCAGTATTTACTGAAAGCCAGGTAAGGTGCTGAATTTGGTGCTGAGGATACAAGAGAGTATGACAAGTCTTCAGCTTAATAAACGACACCAGAAAAATCTACAGTCGCTCTCTACCTCTACTCTACCACTCATCAGTCAGTTAATTGAAATGAATTCCCAAGTTACTGTGTTTGGAAGGGGTATTTTAAATTCAGATCATGGTTAGATACTTTTGGCAACATACTGACATATCCCGTACCTATGGGCATTTCTTGATGATGGTCTTGGGGAGTCAAATGGGAGGGGAGCAATTAGGGCTCCTTTTGAATTTCTAGTACTGAATCTTTGTATCCTATGTATAATTTTACTACAATCAGAGATGAGTAATTTTATTATCTACATATATTTTCATTGTTCTAAATATTTTCTTTAGATGAGAGCAGGGCCTTCAAGCACACCTGGAGAGGATCTCATCCGATTTATGTTTTTAGGCTTTACAACACACCTGAGATTTGGAGAGCAGACGGAGGAGGACGATCCTCCTCCTCGCGCACATACAATGGCTGCCTTTGTGCCTGGATGGTGACATGAAGTGTCTGCTGTCACTGGTTCCCTCAGCTAAAAGATTCTTTAAGGAAGCAGGTTCTGTCTTATCGTCATTCATGTCTGACACAGTAATAGACACATCACAGTAAAGAGCAACTCCAGGTCTTCCCTTCCTTAGGAGTGTGCTAATGGTATGTCCACTAAATGGGTTCCTTTGGCTTTAAATAATAGACCCCGTAGCTTCTCTGTTCCTCAGCGTGAGAGGTGGTTTCACATACCACTCTCCACTTTCAACAAAGCAGATAAGGTATCAACACAATTAAAAGTGAAAAATAATCTGTCTGCTTTGCCGGTAGTGAATGCTTACAGAACACACACTGATACAATAGATTTTAAATAATTTATGTCTGGCACTTTATTTTTTTCAATCTGTAAATGAGGACACCTAATGCGGAATGGCCGGCATGACACTCTATCCTTCCCCCATTAAGATAACAAGATGAGGGGCAATGATTCAGATCAGTGTATTTTTGGAGCACAGTGTGTGGATAAAAATTAAAAATTAAAGGAGATGATTCGCTGAAATACTTTGGGTAAGCGAGCTCATAAAAGCCATTTGGATGCCCGAAATTACAAATTAATTCAGACTCTCCTTCCGAGGAGCCCCTAAAAGCCCTTTCCGTTTTCCTGGCAGGATTAAAGCGTCGCTTTTGTGCCACTGCCTGGTGTGTTCCCAAGGTCCGTTCTAATGCTCGCCGAGGTGTGATGCTCAGTCCTAATGTGTCTCTCTCTCGCAGACGTCTTTGCTCTGAACCAAGCACACTTCAGATGATGTTAAAAACAAATAGAAATTAATATGTGATTCATTTTATCTTCCCCCTATGCACATGTTAAATCTCATATTACCAGGGATGATGTGATTTACAACTTATCTTCCAGTCCTGAACCAGTGGTTGATCCAGTCCTGAAGGACTTATCCAGCAGCCATAGCCCCCCGTGGCAGTAAAAAGAATTGCCCCCACAAGTCCCCCAAGTCGAGGCACAGTGCTGTTCCACAGACACAAAACTGCTAAGCTGTTTATGAAAAGCCGCCCAGTCCTTCGGTGGCTAAACGTAGCTCGATGATGATTTATAGGGGCCCAACCCTTTTCCCCTCACCTGCCTGTGGACATCTTTTAATTACTCATTGGAGAAAACTGGGTAAAAATATCAATCCCAAAAATGTGTGTGTTCCAAGGAAGAAGGCCAAATACATCCAAGGAAATTCCCAGTCCTGTTTGATCTAAGGAAAAGAATTCCCCAGCTCCACACACAGGCAGATGCTGAAGAGAGACTGAAGTGCTTTTAGATGAGTTCAAAATAAACACACCCACCTAAGTGATCTTCTTTGTCCTTCTGGAGAAAATTAGAAGGGTAAATGAAGTGTCGTGGGATGACCATCTGAAAAGAGCAAAAATAGGATAAAACACCCTCAAAACTCCCAGATGAGGCTTCCTGGCCTCAGGGGCTGGATCTAAATACCGCTTCTTCTGGAGCAGAGTATAACACCAGGAATGGCCCTCCGTTAACAAGCGCGACCCGGGCAGCAGAAAGCTTTGGGAAGTAGCCGCCAAGGAGAAAAATGTAATTTTGATACAGGAAATACAAGAAGAACATACAGCTTTTCACTCAAGATATATGTTTCTTCTCTCTAAAGCTAGCAATTTTGGAAAATGAAGCTAAGAGTTTAAAAGTAAGGACTCTGTCAGGAAAAATAAAACAGGTCCCCCTACATCCATTAGGCTGCCTTTAATTGAAAACTGGAGCACAATCTAACTAATTGGCAGGTACCTCTTTTATTACTGGGACCATTTCCCCCTTCTCTCCAGTGGAATCAAGAGGTTGCCATTGTTCTTAGCATCTAAAGTCAGGTATGAAATGGAAGAGCGGAGAAGTAACACTTAAAAATTAATTGTGTGTATTCTGCCAGATTTTCTCTTATAAAATAAGTACAGAAAGTAGAAAAGTGAAGGTCCTCAAAACAGCAGTAGCTGCTAGAGTGTACTTTTATATCACACGGTACTTTGGTGAAAGCTGTGATGTGCTAATTGCAGGCAGGTTCATGGTGTTTAAAAGAGCTTTACCTTTTGCTTTGGGGACCTATTGAATTTCAAGTCTTGGCACTGTGCTGACATAATATAGCAACTTAAATTTTAAAGATCAAAAAAGAGGAGCTATGGGTGAAATTTGAGCTTATTTCTTGCTAATTTGGAATCAGAGAGAAGGGAGATTGGGATAAATCATGAAGTTAGTATTTCTGTCTGAATTTATGATATTGGAATTTCACTGTTGAAAATATAACTTCCTTTTTCCCTTTCCTTATATTTAAGGAATTTTGCCGATGGTTATATTTGTTGAACTTAGGTTTCTATGTTGACCTTTCATTTCCTCCCTTTCCTTCTACACAGAATCTCCATATGATACTTAAAAGGCAAAATAACTTGCAACATGTTATTTTTTAATTATAAAAGTTGCTCATGTTTCAGCACAAAGATGATTAAGATACAGCCCTGCCTGCAAAGGACTCCCGCTTTGAGGAAAAATGAGACACAAAGATCAGTCACTGCAATGTTGTAGAATAAATGTTACAACAGGGCATGTTAGAATGGCAGGTGGGGGTTCACAGGCGCCTGACCCCTCTTGGGGGCTGCGTGTTGGAGCATGAGCCCGTATGGACCAAAGGGTAAGTCAAGGAAGGGACTTCTGAGTTAAAGGGAATAGCATGTGTAAGGGCACAGACGAGAGAGAGAACACACTAGGTTGGGTGGCTGGTGCAACTTTGAGGGGCAGGGGGGCTCTAATAAACCACTCTGCGGATCTGGGATAATACCTTGTATTAGATCTTAGCCTGGAGTTACCACGGCTTTTCCATACAAGGACAGAATTCATTTTGAAAGCCAGAGCTTAAGCAATATTTTCTCGATAAACTGTTAGTGAGATTTTTCTGTGCTGTCAGAGCAGAGAAGCAGAAGGCTCCATCCAGTAAATGCCCATGATTTTCGTCGTCCGACTCAAATGTGAAGGCTTAAACGTGATTGCCTGACTGACTCTCCTTCTCCGACCCATGCTTCCTCTATGATTTCTTCCTTTTCAGATTCAGGACGTAACCATGTTTTAAATGAGTGAGAAAAACTCTAGTCAGAAGATTCCAGAATGGCACTGAAAATTAAATTAACTTGGAAAAAGTACAACAAATTGTGGACAACCGTATTTTTCTTTTCCACTTTAGGTCCTTTTTAACATCATAAAACAATGCCAAGTACATCATAATTATTGGTGCCTGTGAAAGGCCTTTGAATAATGCGATGTGCAGTTGCTATGGTGATGTACGTTGTCATCAACCAGCAGCTATGACAGAGCTAAGTCCTGGCTTTGTTCATGGTGAAATGTTGCATACCAAACTTCTAAAAGAGATTTAAAAATTCATACTCCTCTGCAGAGTTTAAGTAGATATTCGAGCACGTTTTGGCTCTGTTTCCTTCTGCTTCTGCTTACCTTTTTTTTTCCCTCTTCAGTACAGATGAGGATCTTTAATTTGGGCCCAGATGAGATTTAGTAATTAATGTGCAAAGCAGCTGGGGTCTGCTAACTTCTGGGTCGTGGCTTAGGAGCTATTTTGGTGCATTTTCTAAGTAAAATAATTGAGAATTAAAAAAACTTAAAATGCATTGGCTTCTTGCCCTGTTATATTTAGAGCACTCCTGATAATAAATCCGTAACTATGGGTTTCACCATGGAAGGGCACAGGATAACTGACCCAAGTAATCTAGAAAACAGATGTCTTTATTCGGTTTAAAGTAAATTCTCAAGACCAGATTTCAAGAAAGCTATGTGGAGCCCAGCGAAATCCATTTTAATTTTTTTTCTGTCTTAAGTTTTCCTTTCTGCCATATCTCAACTCAGCTTCTTGAGAAGAGGGGAAGTGGGCCCAAGATACTCTATTTATAATATTTAATCTGCTGTACCGAATTTTTTTAGGATAACAGATTAATTTTTCAACCTGCTAGTCTTCACCTGATTTCTAATTTACTCTTCATTTAGATGGCTCCCAAGTAGGAATCAGAGGCAACTGGGAGGCCTACGAATGAGCTTCTGGGCACCCTCATGAAATCGCACCTCACTGTATATGTTATTAGGGAGGAAATTTCATGCAATTCTGAAAAAGTTCTTTGTATTCTGCCTGTTTCTCCAGACCCCTCCAAAGCCCCTTATGCATGTGGGAAATAAAGCCCAGTAGTAGAATGTAAAATGCCTCCTGAATGGTTTTCTGGCTCTTTCTGGGGTCATGGAATTGCTCAGAAGCTTCCAGGGAGGGGGTCCTGAGGGGATGGCGTAATTGTTGCGGACTTGCTTAAGTCCGACCGATCACAGTCTTAAAACTAGCTTTGAGGTCAGCCAGAGGCAAAGAGAGACTCTCCAAGACCCACACATCCTCACAAAGGGAAAAGGTTGGAAACCTTTGCTATAGAGGGGATCCTAGAGCCAGGACTGGCTTCTTAATTTGCGAGGACCAGTGCAAGATGAAAATGTTCGCCTCTTGTTCCAAAGTTGCAGAATTTCAAAATAGCAGCAGCACAATAAACCACGCACAAGGTCCTTGTAAGCACAGGGCCCTGCGGGACGCTGAAGGTTGCCTGACCCTGAGGCCGGCGCCGCTACTTTTTTACAACAGCCAGTTTAGCTAATAGCGTTTCCTTGCCTTAGGAAACTCTCTACCCCGAAATTTTGTTTTTAGATTATTAGCCACAAAACCTGATGGATTAGCCACATACCAATTAAGGGTTATAATATTCATACCTATGTGACAGTTGGTCACTTTAATAAATTATTATTTTAAACAAGGTCATGTTCTGCCATTTAAAAAAAAAAGATTTTTTTCCCCCTACAATTAAGAGATATTTTATCGAACTGATTACTTGGTCTTACTGTTGGTTTTCAGTTTATGTTACCCAGATCGTGTTTCTCTAAAGGACATTGTGACCTGAATGTCTTGGCTCACTGCCCTTCCTGGGACATCTAAACTTTGGAAGTTTAGACCTTGATCTCCGATGTTGCGAGTTCAGGTTCTCAGTTTAGAACATGGACCTCCTTTTTATTGATATTCCCAGGGAGTTTTAATTAATTAGGGATTAAAAGGATTGAGAGCATTTGGCCTCTGGGTCTAACAAAGGTTGGGCTCTCAGGGGTTCACCTGACAAAGTCCCGGAAAATGCTGTGACCACACTCTTCCGGAAAGATTAGTTCCCACGGAGACGATGTTTTTGCTAAATCTGTAGTCATTGCTTTCTCTTGAACCATGTTTCTAGGCATCTCCTAAAATAAAGGCTTGCTTTTTTTACCTAGGCAAGAGTGAACGTGCTAAGGAAACTTCTGGTGCAAGGAAGCTGAAAGGAGACAGGCCTAAAATATGTGGTCAGGTCCAAAGTGAAAGGACAGAAGAGACATTTTCCCAGTTAGCAGGCAAGAGGCACTATAAAATAATGGACCTTATTGAAGCCAGGGCTATTGAACACCAAAGCACTCAACCTTTACTATTGTCATTCATGCATGTTTACTAAATTCTTAACAGTGGGACCTGGCCCTGGTGGGGAAATTTTCTTTTTTTTTTTTTAAACAAAAGTAAACAACTCTAAGCCTCTATCCCTTGGGAAAACTCAACTTCTCAACTTTCTTGTTTGGAGTATGAATCTTACCGTGTTTCCCTTTTTGTGGCTCCACGTGTGCCCCCCTCCCTAGCTGGGCTCGTTCAGTGCTCCTTGTGGTACATTCATGCCCACCCTCCCAGATTAGGAGGAAACTCTCGGTTTGTCATCAGAATAGTAGGCTGTTTTTCTACTTTCTCCCTCCCTCTCACCCATTGTCTTCCAGTGGGGTGAAAAGGTCTTTACTTTTCTCTTTCTCCCTCCCAAATCTTGCTATTAATAACTTTTCAGACATTGTCACGCATAGACTTCCACTCACTCCGGAGGGTGTTACTTGTTTGTTTAAGGCAACGTGTTTCCTGGTCTGAAAACTCTGTTTCCCAAAGTAGCTGTGATGGGATTATTCCATACTCACCTCCTACTGGCAGCATCTTTGCTTCTGGTTGGCGATGGGAATTGCAGCTCTGCGCAGGCCCGGGGACGCCTCACTGTGCTCCAACCTCGTGGCCGTGGCCTGGGTGAAGGACCACTCTACTCCCGCAGCCACCTGCTTGCTTTGTGATTGAGACAGGATTGAAATCCTTTCCTTTTAATGACCAAAACAAAAACGGCTAAGTGATTCCTTACTTGCTTTCTCTTCTTTAGCTTTGGAAGTAGAAATTATCCTTTTGAACTTTGTGTGGGATAGAAATTAACTCTGCAAAAGCCCAATGCAAACAGATGTGCTTCCCACACTAGTTTTTGGGTGATTTTTCTCCTGATCTAATGCATTTTGTGACTAATATAGTGCCAAGTTGCTTTTTTTTTTTTTAACAAAAAAAGAAAATAGTTTTTACTTAGTGCCTTTCTTCAAAGGATCATGACGCATTCTGCACATGTGAAACCTGGTGCAAATGGTTCTAATGCTAAAAAGCAACTTCCAGTCAAAACATTGCAGTATGAATTCTCACAGGCAACTTTATAATTCAATGTGAGTCAACAGATTGAAACATTATTTCAGAAATCAGATCTCAGACATGGACAACAGTATGGTAATTGCAGGGTGGGGGGAAGGGGACCGGGTAAGGTGGAAGAGGGTACGGGGGGATAAATGGTGATGGAAAAAAAAATTTTAAAAAAAGAAATCAAGCATTCTTAGGCTACATTTCTTCCCAGATTTGAGGGCAGGCTTAGGTTTGTAGGTATTTGTATTGATACCCAGAGCTCACTTTCTACTTTATTATGTATAAAATAATAGCATGATGAAATCAGTGATTCACAGCTTCCTGAACAACCTTGGCAGAATATAATTCTGACCCTAACTCTCTCCTGCACGGAAGAGTAAATGCCTCTCCAATAAATGCCTTGCGTGGCCTTCGTGATCTTCCCCAGTCTGAATATCAATCTGCTCTTACAGCTATGTGTGCCTCTACACACACATACACACACACGCGCGTGCGCTCCATTCCCCATCATTCACATCTCTGCCAGCCTGGACCACTGGCCCTTTCCCGTGCTTTCTCATGGCCTCCGCTGCTCACCCATAAGGGTAAAAGCCTGCCTTTCAAACCCCACCCCTTCTGTAGAGCTGGGATCAAGTGCCAATTCCCCACTAAGACCTTTGGGTTCCTGTGGCCTGTACTCAGTAAATATCTTATGTGTGCCTGCCATGCTCCAGGCACTCTCCTGGGCACTTTTTCACTTTCTGCTTTTATTCAAGTTCTTATTACACTGCTTGGTGGCATCTGCTACAGAGTGTACACTTGACTTATTCTTGGTAGATTGAGAAAGAGCAGAAATCATGCCTATACAGTTGACCCTTAAAGAATACGGGGGTTGAGGGGCAGCAACCCACCCGTGCAGTGGGAAATTTGAGTGTAACTTCCGACCGCCCCAGAACTTTCAATAGTCTACTGTTGACCGGAAGCCTTGCTGATAACACAAACAGTTGATTGACACATAGTTTTTATATTATATGTACTAGATACTATATTCTTACAATAAAGTAACCTAGAGAAAAGAAAGTGTTATTAAGAAAAGCGTTAAGAAGAGAAAATATATCTACAGTACTGTACTTATTTATTGAAAAAAAATGCGTATATAAGTGGACCCGTGCGGTTCAAACCCATGCTGTTCAAGGTCAACTGTACATCAGCATGCCCGAGAGAGCCCACCAGCTCCACCCCAGCTAGTTGGCGTTGAAGGGGCAAGTCAGCACGTGAATGAGTAAACAGAGACAGGGATGGCCTTTGGAAACTTGAAGCTGTCTGTCTGTTCGCAATAGCCTCTATTGTTCATCATTTCAGAACAGTGTTCCATCCTATTTGGGACTCTTTATTTTGAACATTTAAAGTAAATTGAATATCATTCAGAAGAAAGCTTGGAAGAAAGAGGCTTCATCAGGCATGATAGATGCCACCCATGGGGCACTTGCTGTGTGTCGGACAGTGTGCTCCCACTCCACACGCATCCCCTAACTGGGTCCCCTCAGGGATCCCACTAGGTAGGTATTTTTATTATCCCCATTTTACAGATGAGAAAAACTAGGGCCTTGGCATAACCCCCCAACATCACACCGGTAGTCAGTGACAGAGTCAGAGTTCAAGTCCACATCTGCCCAAACTAAAACCTAATTCTTAATCAGTTGGCCAGTATCTAAATGGACAAAAACCACCCTCTGTGGGAGAGGGTGGAGAACGTGATGTGTGAAAACTAAAAGGTGAAACAGGCTCCATGAATGGGGGGAAAAAAAACAACTGCAAGAATTAGAGCCGTGATTTGAGAGTGTTAGTGGGGGGAAGGTGACCAAACTTAATCTCATATCAAAATAAGGGAGTGACATAAGCCACTTTTATTTTCTCTGTGGTCTCTGTAGCTTTGGGATTTGAGACTAGCCCATCAAGGGAATTATGAATTTTAGACTTTTTAGGTATAGGAGAGAATATTTAGCTTTAAAAGAGACTCTTTCTTTCTGATTTAGGATGGTTTTTGCACTGTAGATAATAGAGGATTCGTTAGAACAGTGGTGTTTCAGACCCTCAAGGGGAGACAGAGGTCATCTGAGTAAGACAGGGGCTTTTCATGACTAGCACTAAGAAATGGACCATGAGCCAGATGGCTCTAATGCCTATGTGGCCTTTTCTACTGTATGAGTATTTTGTCCCTTTTTAGTTAGACCCCAGTTCTTTGACAGTGAAACCAGAAGATCATGAGGTAAGAAAGGTTGAAAAAAGTCCATGATTAGAAAACACTTGACTCAGTTTGTGATGGAGATCTTCTTCTTCTAGGTAATTAGAGTGTTAATTGTGCTACTGGCTTTGACTATGACAAACAACAGATATCATGATTAACCTATAGAAGCCATGATTAGACAACGAAAGTCATAGTTAACCAACCAACGTCATTATGAATTAATAGGAGTCATGATTAACCAAAAGAAGTTATGCTTAACAGTAGAAATCCTAGTTAACCAACGTGAACCATGGTTAACGAATGGAAGGGCTGATTGACTAAACCTCATTACAACTCAGATCGGGGGACCTTTTATTAACTTCAGAGAAATCTGGTTGCTTGTTTCTTTTTTTATTTCCTGTGTACCATTTATTCAGTTTTTCCAAAGGCAATATTTGAAAAACTGTAGTACAGTAGCACTGGTTGCTTATTTTTTTAAGTATAGATAATATCCTCCTCAATGAATACATTACTATTGAAGAGTTTTTATGGAATTAAGGTATAATACATCCAGGACTATCCGTCTGGCTTTAGTTACAGCTGAGGAGTTTATTCATTCATCCTTTCCGTCGACTTTTATTTATTGACTATCTACTGTATGTCAGGATCTGTCCCGGCCCTGCCCTGGGGTTATGTACCAATACAATTTTATGAGGTGCTGAAATATTGAAATACTTTCCTACCAGTTGTTTAATAGTCATTGCCTTGAGCCTTTCCCTCCACTTACCCAAGCCGCTGTCTTGATTCCAGAAAAACCATTTTAAGCATTACCCCAAGACCATACTGGAACCCACCAACCTGCCCAATTTAGTCTTGGGTAGCTGACCCCGTGCCCGTTCTTTCTCCCTGTCAGGGAGTGGGTCCCAATGAGAAGATTTCACACAGGGTGGTGGTGCCTGAATGTGGAAATACAGGATGACTACATGGCTCCCTGGGGCTGCGACCGCTGGCCACAGGCTGGCTGCCCCTGAATTGCCTGTGAGCCCTCTGCAGTAGATAGTAGCATTGTTTAATGTTTTCAATATTGCACTTAAATAGTTGTAATGGAGAAGGAAAAGCAAAACATCGAGGCGGCCTAGAGGAGGACGCGTTTGTGCATGTGCTTGTCTCTGTCAGAGATGGCTTCCTGGATGAGATGACTCACATCTTAAAGACCTGACAGAAGTTTTCTGGATTTACTCAGAAAATTATATGCCAGGAAAATGAGAGAGTAACATTGTGGTGTGGACGCCCCTAGACGTGGTGTCAGAAAACCAGACCTGAACACTTTCTGAAAACTTACAGCCGTGAGCTTATGGGCCAGTTAGCAAAGGGTTCCAGCTTCCATCCAACCACCTATATCTACCTGAGGTCCCTCACAGAGGCATTGTGAAGACACACTTCCAAAATCATATGAAAGTCCTCATTTGGGCGTCTGTTAAGCCCCAGGCTAGTCCCAAGAAATTGCTGTTTTGCTCACACAGGTGGAGGGTATCTCCTTCCTTAGTCTTCCAACACTACCTCCTCCTCAGCCATTTTCTTTGTCCACAGAAGTGCCCTCGTTCTCAACTCTGAAGCCATCCCAACGCATCACTCGCTGGTGTGATCACTCATTGGAATCCCAGAAATTTATAACTGGAAAGGATCTTAGAAACAAACCACCCAGTCCCCTAGGGCTGTGACTTGCCCAAAGCCGCACAGTGGAAATGAAGAGGCTGGCAACCCAGCACCTCAACTCCCCCTCTCTTCCTCTTCTGCCTCCCTCCTCTGTCTCCTTGGGCCATGCCTCCAAATGGGACCAAACCTTCCTCATTAGACAAGGCCTGTCCAGAAAGTATCCAGCCGTATACTATGAAAAATAGACCTTTATTGGAGAAGATACAAGATACATGAAACACTGCATAGGAAATGACACCTCAGTCTCCTCCAAAGTAGGCATCTTGGGACCTCACATAGTTCTCCCAGTTACTATAAGCTGCCCCATCTTATTTTCCTGAATCTCATCAACAGTCTGAAATCTCTTCCCTTTCAAAGATTATTTTAGTTTTGGGAAAACACAGAAGTTGCAGGGTGCCAAACATGGGCAGGCTGAGTCACCTGGGTGATTTGATGTTTCGCCAAAAGCCTTTGCAGGAGATGTGATGCATGAGTGGGCTCATTGTCATGATGAAGCTGCCAATCACCAGTTGCCCATAGCTGTAGCCTTCTGAATCATCCAAATAGTTTCTACAGAGGAATGTTCAAGCTCAGCGCAAAATTTGATGCAGATCCATTGCTCTACTTGCTTATTTATTTTGAAAGAGATGGCCACACAGTACATGTGCTCACTCAACAGCATCTACCGCCCCCATTGACTAGTACAGTGAAGTCATCATTGTTCACTCATGTGCATTCCAGTCCATTCTCCTTGGCTATCAGGTCGCGTTGATGTCACACAAACCGTTCTTATATTAACAATGGCTGGACTTTTTCCAGACAGACCTCGTATGCTTAGCTTTTCCATTGTTTCTCTCAGATGTGTCTCTACCTATCTACTGGCTTCAAAAACTATCACACTTGAACACAGTATGTCTAAAGCCCATTTTTACATATGACAAGTTTTGGGTTACAGTTTTGTTTCCTGAAGTGTGAGGATCCCAGTTTTAAGTGGGGCGGATCCATGGCTTTAAATCACATTGAATTACATAGTGAGAAACTTGTTCATTTTTCTCTGAATTCTTCCAAGAGAAAGTCTCAGATCAGTGCTAATCTGTTTCTAACACACACTCAGCCCCCTTGTCAGCAAGGTGTGAGTGGGCCTAGGGCTCCAAGCCCTTAGTAGATCCAGTGTCCAGTGAGAATGAAGCAACACCTGATTATTGTCGGTGTTGACTTCCATTTTATTTTATGAGTGCCTTCTCATATTGACAGTTGGGCCTGGTTTTGCAACTAAGCTAGAGTTTATGTTTCCATTTAAATAGTGTTAAATATAAAAAGAGTCAACTTAAATGAACATGTTAAATGACTGATACTTAGATGGCATGAGGCTATGCCCTCACCTTACACACACACACACACATAAACACACACGCGCGCACGCACACACACACTAGGCCTTCAAACCAGTGGCCTGAGAGAAAGCCAGTTTTATGTAACACTTCACAATTCCTCACAGCATATAGTTTAGTCAGCAAGTGTCCTACCTTGGTGGAAATGATTTACTGAAACTTAGACCTTCTCCTGAAACCCAGCCAAAAATCTGATTTGGAAAACCAAGAAGTCCTATTTAGTTTCTTGCCGTCATTGTTTCTGAACCACACTGACTGGATAATTAGTGACACATAAGGTTCTTTAATTCAGTCTTCTTTCACCTGAGCATCATGAGGTGTTTTTTTCTCTGCTCCATGATCACTCACTAAGAATTTGCTGAACTGAATAGTTAGTTTTTAACAAACAGAGGTCACCTTTGCCCATAGCTCACCAGCTTCACACACTGAAAGGACCGGGTCTTCCATCACGTCAGTGTGTTTTGGGAGGAGCGCACTGACGTCTTGGTGCAGTGAGTGTGTGCATCCGGCAGCCACAGGGGTCTCGTAGGGTTTTTTTTTGTTGTTTTTTGTTTTGCAGGAAAGGATGTGTTTTGAGGTGACCGCTCTGCACAGATTCTTTGAGGGTTTCGAAGTATTTGCAACCTGTCATTTTAGATTCTGAGCATATTTGTAGCTCCAGCAGTACAAAAATAAACTGTGTTTTCTTGGAAAATGTGTGTGTCTGGGATGTGACAGCAGCAACAACCTTCAACAAGATTTCTAGGCGTTTACAGTTGAAGCATCAGTAAAAGTATGGTTATTTAGACAGTAAAATCCTAGGGTGCCCACGTAAATATCCTAAACAATGTGTGTTATAGGAGCTTTCTTCGTTAATGTGCTTTAGCGAAGTTCTGGCCCCTGGAGTGTTAATGTACTACCGGGAAAGTGGAACTCAGATGGCAAGTCTTATTTGCTGTTCGACACATGTTGGTGGTAGGTTTCTTAACATTCAAGAGAATTGTTTCTGATGTAGGTAAAAGTTACATCTCGATTCAGAGTGTAAAACTCTTTGCTTTTAACACTCCTAGCAACATAGAGGTTTTTGTTGGGCAGTGGAAGAGAGAAAAGGCAGCAGATACACCCTTCACTCCCTATTCATTCATCTGTATATTTAACAAGCCTCTCTAAATTATCTGTTGTCTGCAGAACTATATGATAGAGATAGGGAGGACAAAGAGAAGGTCAGGAAACCGCTCATGGAGCCAAAAGCCTACTTTATTTCCTCAGTGTTTCACAAAAATCAGGATA
Organism: Mormoops blainvillei; assembly: GCA_004026545.1. NCBI lineage: Eukaryota > Metazoa > Chordata > Mammalia > Chiroptera > Mormoopidae > Mormoops > Mormoops blainvillei. Next base: position 73,189 of record PVJD01005209.1, read on the forward strand.
AATTGCCTCTTTTGTCAAAATACAATTTTCGAAGAGTTAAAAAACCGTAACTCATCCCAACATTCAGTAAGCGCACATTAAAGACTTATTTAATTCATCAATGAGGGGACCAGTTGGGTGACAAAACTGATGCAAAAAAGGATAGGAGAAAAATATCCAGGTAGGTGGCTAGGTAGGACAGATGGACAGACGGATGGATGGATGGATGGATGGATGGATGGAAGGAATGAAAGGAGAAAAGAATGCTGGAATAAGATTGCAAAGTTAGATACAAAGCTTGTTAATGTCCTACAAGGCAATAAAATAGTAATTTGAGGGATTATTTTTCTACCAAGCAGAAATCCTTTGCATCTATACTAGACAAATATTTTGTTATTTTCCAGTCATTTGCAATCCTTAGAGTCTGGGCTCAACCAGTGGTAAATAGTAAGTCAAACAAAGTTGCATTTCTCCAGAGCATTCCCTGACTCTTAGGTAAGCTTGCCAGTCAGGCTGCAAGACAGTGCTGCTCAACAGAACCTTCTGCGATCATGAAAGCACTGTATGTACGTGCTGTGCAATGCGGTGGCCACCAGCCATGTGCGGCTAGTGCGCACCGGAAATGTAGCTCGTGGAAATACAGAATGGAAGTTTTAATTTTATTTAATTTTTTATTAACTTTGATTTAAATAGTCATGTGTGATTAGTAGTTATTATACTGGGAAGACAGCTCTAATACGCCATTAAATGGGTAGTCATTTTTCTGTTTTGTTTTCTGGATAATTTTTTCCTAAACACTCTATAAATGAAATCATATCTTAACTATTATAACAGGAGGTAAATATGTAAAAGAACTCAGAGAAGGCTCCTTTGAAAAGACCTAATTCTGTCACTAATCAAATAATCTCTTTTGCTAATAGGGTGCCTCATATTGGGTGTCTTGGTAGTGGACTCATTTGAAAGCATCTGGGCCAGCAAGGGAGCCCCTTATGAAGTTCGCTTATTTGGAAGAAACCTAGCACTGCCTTACGGTTTCCGACTGAATCAGCTTGGTATTAATTTCCTTTAGCAAGATAATAACAGTCATGTCTAGTTTTGATTAAAAGGGCCTCTCTGGTTTGCCAAACAGGGAGAACTATTAATATTTTACAAGGATTTTAAGGCTTACATAACGTAACTTTTCCGCTGCCATCACTTCATTACTCAGTATGAGCAGTCAATGCATTGATAAGGCCGGCTGTGATCTCTCATGAAGCTCAGTTGTTTTACTCCGTTTTCTCATCTCGCTTGCTTGCTTGCAGGGGTTTTTCCGCAGAAGTATTCAGAAGAACATGATTTACACTTGTCACCGAGATAAGAACTGTGTTATTAATAAAGTTACCAGGAACCGATGCCAGTACTGTCGACTCCAGAAGTGCTTTGAAGTGGGAATGTCCAAAGAATGTAAGTGGAGTCTTAAAATTTTTTTTCCTGTTTGCCTTATCTATAAATATGATTGGCTCAGCTTCCAAAATCAAGTCGTGGGGGATGTCACCATGTGGAATTCAGACATGACTCTAATGATATATTGCCAAGGGCAGGTGTAAACAGAGATGGCATGAAAATAGAATGACTGTGGGGATTTTTCAGATAAAACTTAAGTGGCAGTTGGGGAAAAGACAGGAGTTGGGTGTCGTGGATGGCAGGTTTGTATTCCAGAGCAGTTACTAACTCTGTGTATTTCAAAGCCACTATTAACTGGAACATACCACGTAGCCACTCAGATACTCCACTTCCCCATCTTGACAATGGAAAGAAGGAGTTTTGCCTGTATTGATGAGAATAAAATGAGACAAAAGGCATGAATATTGACAATAGTGATAATTTGCCCTTTTTTAGAGGGGAGGAAATGTAAAATTTTTGTCGTTGAAGTTCTCAAACACGGAGAAATTTGGCCCATTGACCTCTTTCCAGAGTTGATGTCGATTTTTTTTTCCCTGCCCAACCCCTCTTCCAAACAATTGTACACATTATTAATGCAAAAAAGAAGATTTTAGTAGATTAAAAATGGGTGGACCATAAACACCTGATCCATAGGGATTTGAAATAGGCATGCTTTAATATAGGCAGAGGACAAAAACCTTCATTCTTACATTCTCTTTGGTGCCCTCAGTGTAGAGAGTAAGAAATTGATAGGCAAATGGCTTGATTCGGGCAGGCCCAAGGGGATGTCTGACGATGTATGCCGGTGAAACACTTGTTGGGATTGTTCTTGCTCCATCCATCCCTTCCCTTGGGGATTCGGTGAAGGCAGACTGTGAGTGAGAAACTCGACTCGTTGCTGTGAGGACACTCTGGAGATGCCTAAGACATGATCACTGCCCTCTAAGAGTGGGGGACAGAAAACCAGGCATCTTTGCCCCAATCCTGTAGTGGGGTTTGAAGACTTATCTCACAGGTTAAGGCCTCTTGGATTTTGGAATTGGGAAATGCGACCGTGAAGGAGGAGCCTCACTGGGAAGGGGAAGCCCCGTAACCACGCAGCATCGCCCTGCGTCGGGGGCTCAGGAAGCAGACCGGGCTCTTTGCTGGGAACCACTACTTGGGGATGTTTCTTGGTATGCCGTCCAGTGTCCTAACTTTACCCGGAGTTAATTCACTTTTCTGCCTCTTGGATTTCTATGCTTCAGGGAAAACTTCAGAGGTGGGACCAGCTCAGTTGACTCAAGCCAATTAGCATTGTCTAGCCCCAGCCACAGCCATTGGTTCACGATGTGACATGTAATCTAGTCCAGTACAATGAGAATGCATTCAAAACTCAGGCTTACGATCCATAAAAGAAAAAAAGTGATACATCAGACTTCATCAAAATTAAAAATATCTGCTTTCCAGAAGATACTGTGAAATTAATGAAGAGACAAGCCACAGACTAGGAGAAAATATTTACAAACATGTGATAAAGGACTTGTATCTAGAATATATAAAACCTCTAAAAACTCAATAATAAGAAAGCAAATAATCCAATTACAAAAAATAGCCAGCCTCCTTCAAAAATGCCAAGATTATTCAAGACAAAGATAGACTGAGGAAATGTTCCAGATTAAAAGAGACATGACAACTAAATGCAATGCATAATCCCTGTTGGATCCTAGATCAGAGGTAAAATAGCTATAAAGGACATTATTATGACAGTTAGTGAAATTTGAATATGGGCTGTAGATTAGAATATAGCATTGTGTCAACTTTAAATTTCCTGACTTTGGTCATTGGGCCATTGCTATATAAGAGAATGTTCTTGTTCTTGATGTCCGCAACTAACTCTCCATGGTGCAAGAGGGTGTGTGTGTGTGTGTGTGTGTAGCAAGAGAAAGAAAATGTGACATAATACCAAGATTTATGAAGTGGAATAAGAGTATACAGGAATTCTTTGTACTATTCTTGCAACTTTTCAGCATTTGAAATTTAATCAAAATAAAATTACCAAAACAAAACAAAAAGACTCATGCTTAGAATATTGGGATGGCAGTGCCCCCTCCCTTCCAATGCCCAAGACTAAGGAAACAAGTAGCCACAAGTAGCTCTCCTCCATCCCCAAAGGAAGTCCTTTGTAGGACAAGGCAGGCACTGTGGATGCAAGGGTAGAAAGACAGACAGAAATCATGCCCTGAATGGCATCGTCGAATTGCTAAACTAACCAACCTTGAAACCTCTGCCTCCAGATCATTTTGTTATATTTGCCAAGAAGTAGCCATTAAGACAGTTTGAGTTGGGGTCTTGTTCATTTTTAGGGTTCTGATGAAGAATGGACTGGGTCACCAGACAAGAAAGCACCCTGCATGTTTCATCCCTTTCTGGAGGGTCTTTTTTCTCCGGATGGTTCTGTCACTAGAGGATGGGTCAGTTGATCACATTTCAGCCACTAAATTACTTAAAATCAGGAATGTGAAGATATGGAGTTAATATTCACTTAGCTCAGGCCCCACGTCCCATCCCCCCGACCCCGCTCCATCGATGGGAAAAGCATGATATTGACCTGAAATAGTAAGATTATTCATAGGTTTGTAGGGGTAAGTGGGACTCACAGGATGATCACCCAACATGCCATGTTTTGGTCAGCCATTCTGTAGACATGGATGTCACCCTGTAGTTCCGTGGGAGAATTTCAGTTCAGGCTGAAATTATAAATGAGTAAGCCAGATGTGGACTCAAGGAAAATCAGTACTTTTGCATTTATTTTGTGTGGGCTGGAGACCCATTTCCTGCTTACATTACTTAAAACCCATATCCTGCTGCTCTGTAAAAACTGGCAGCTTGGTTAGCAATTAAAAAAAATAATGTTTACACCCACAGGAAAACTCTAGTTTCAACCCTCAAGGAACATATCACCTTAATCAGATTTAAAAATATAGAAATGGGAAGAAAATGGGATGATTATGCCCAAGTACACAAAAATAAATATATTTTCCACAGAAGGAATTGAAGGGGAAGAAATAAACACTTGGAGTGTAGGGACTGAGGTTCTAATCGAATATTTTAAAAGTTGAAAGAGAAGGAAGCAGGAAAATACAAGGATCGGTAACCATTTATACCACAATATACGCAACTGAAAAGAACCCAAGAATAATAGACTCATGGAATGTTAGAACTGAAAAGGGATCTCATAGATTGATTTTCACTCACCTCTCTCATTTGACATACAAGTACCCTAGGACCCAGAAACATGACTCGGGTTTCCCAGCAATCCCCAACTGGCTAAAGACAGACCAAGATTACAGTGCGTGCGTGCCACCTCTCCTTGTCATGCTTCCCTGGCTATACCAAGGTTAGCAAGATTTGCATTCAGTTCTAGCCATAGGTTGGGTCAGTTTGTTAGTATGTGTCAGAACTCTTTCAACGCAAGTAACAGAAAAGCCCACTCAAAGTGGCATAAGGTAAAAAAAAAAAAATCAGCACAAGTAACAGTTCAGAGAAACACAGCTGGAACCAAGGGCTCCTCTTCCTTTTCAGGGCTTTGTTCCTCTTCCTCTGTCACAGCTGTTTTTTGCTATGTTGGCTTCATTTCCAGGAAGATTTTCCCCAGGGCTAATAAAGATGACTACCAAGAGCTCCAGGCCGATCGTCTACCCAGCAACAAGAGGGAGACTCCACCACTGTCTAGGGACCCGCAGTGGCTGGCCTAACTTAGGTCATGTGCCTCTGTAGGAACACATCGCTTTGGGAGGAGGAGGAGGAGGGCAAGGGTAGAATACAGTAATTGACTCTGGGTCATGTGCCGGTCCCTGGGAGACAGGACTGAGTCTGACCTCGCCCCAGCCACATGAGCCGGGAGTGTGGGAGGAAGTGTCCCTCAGTGGGAAGTCAGAAAGACAGGTGGTGAAAACTACCGTATGTCCACCAGGATGGTCACACAGTGCTCTTCCCAGTATATTCTTATTCTTTATGGGGCTGGGGATGGAGAGAAAAGGGGAAGGGAAGGGGAGGTGAAAGAGAAAGAAAGAAATCTCAGAATCATAGTAATAGCTAACAGAAAGTGTTTCCTATGTTCCAGGCACCCAAATTAGCCACTTTAAATACTTTATCCCATTTGACCCTCAAAACAACCCTGTGAGACAGGTTAGTTAAACACTTTCTCCCTGCACACTTTTTTGGCAGATGCGGAAACTGAGGCACAGATGGGCTAATTAACTTACTCAAGGTAACACAGTAAGGGAATGTGGACCCAGATAATAATATACATTGCATGCTATAAAAAGGAGCTTTTAAAACTCTTGAGTTACCCTCTCGACTCTACTTTGTTGCCAGTGGTTAATAAAACAATAATCACACACCTTGCTCTATAGTAGAGATAACCCCTAGAAAATCATGTGCAAATTTAATTTTTATAGATCAAATTTGGTTTTAAACGTAGAGGGGGATTTACTAATAAAAGAAATACTTTCGTGTAGCCCATCAGAAAAGCAGGAATATTTCTTCATTCTTCTGTTCTTGTAAGTGCTGGTTGGTATACCTTCCATTTTCCCAGCGGTTTGGAAGACTAGGGGAACCTTTTTACAGAGGAACGGCTATTTGTCAGAGCATAGAATTTGAAAGCGGTAACAGTGAAAAAAATCGATTTTCAGCAGCATTAAAAAGTGGTACAAAAATTTATGAAGAAGTTGGGCAGGAGGTAGAGGAAGCAGAGTGACTCCGCGTTGAGTAACGAGCTTCTGCTGGTGGGGTGACAGGCGTCGGACACCGTCGGCACCGGCAAGCGTGCGCCCGAGCTCACAAATAAAAACAAGAAATAAAAAAGAGAAACGATCAGTGAAGATATAAAATTTGGGATTGTGAACGCAGTGCCCGGACAAGCTTATGGTGCAGATAAACCGCTAATTGTCCACCACAGGGAAGGAGAAGAGTTGAGGCACTGCTGCTTGGAGACGGCGGGAGTGTAGGAAGCCTGGCAAGGCCCTTCGAGTCCATTGCAGAAATTCAAATGAGCAGCTCAAACCATTACGCCCGGGATCAGCAAAATTTTTTAAGGACCTAATAGAAAATATTTTTGGCTTTGTAGGCCCTGTGATCTCACTCAAGCACTGAACTCTGATGTGGCACAAAAGCAACCATAGAAAATGAGTGACAAGCGGGTGTGGTTGTATTCCAGTAAAACTTTATTTACAGAAGCAGGCCAAGGGCTGGTTTTAGCCTGAAGGCTGTAGTTTGTGTACTTCTGCCATAAGGGGCTTGTCCAGTGGCCAGGTGTGCCAATCATGGCTGCTCTGTGATCTCATCTCCACCTTCCACTCTCATTCGCTCATCTCCTACCGAAGACTTACCCCAGGACCATCCTGACCCACAGCCTCATATCTCCATATTTTTGCAGAGGATGTTCCCTGGCACACTTGGCTCCTGTCTCCTCCTCCACCTTCAGCTGAGCCCCAGGAGCCTGCTGAAATGTCACTTCCTCTTTGAAGCCTCCATCGGACCCCATTCCCTACTCTAGGCGGGGTTATTCATTCTTCCTTCTGTGTCCCTGTAATGCTTTGAACACATCTCCATGAACCACAGACTTGATCGTAGTATGATTCTATACACACCAGGATTCTCCCTGGCTTGATTATAGACTCCGAAAGGGCAAGCATCGTCTTCCTCACTCTGGAGTCCCAGTTAGCATGATGCTTTGTGCAGTGACGTTAGATCGGTCAAGTGGTTAAATGTGGCTGCTTGGAAAGACAACCGAATCCAGCATCTCCCTGGCTTTACTTTCTGAAAAACTGTCAGACACAGAACAATTCTGGGTGTGCATCTATTCAGCTCTCAGTCATTTACTTCTTTGATCCGGGCCCAGAACAAGTAATTCAGCTTCTTTGGGTTTGTGTTTTCTACCAGGATAAGAGGAACATCAGGGTTGACAAAGAGCATCAGGCATGATGTGAGAATCGATGCTTTTAATCCTGTTTAGACAATAGCGTTTCTACAATCTGCTTCCTCTTGCCAGTTCCCTCCCGTGGAAGACATTAGATCTTCTGGTGTGTTTGCTATTGAAAACAGTTGAACTGAGCAGGCATCTTGTGTCACTATTGCATGGCAAAAGCACAAGTTAAGGTGGATAGGCAAAATGGACCAGTGGTGAGGTTTGGGAGTTCACTCACTTTTGCTAAGCAAACCTTGACTATCAAGTTTCTCAATGACAAAATGAGCGGATCCAGGGATAGGACAGACATTAGGGTCAGGAAGCCAACAGGACAAATGGAAGATAAGAATTAGGCCAGAATCAAGACTTATGTGCTGTGATGAAAGGAATGTAGTGGACCTTGGATGCTTCTAATGTTTGACCAGTTCCCATGGTCCTTTGCCCTTCAAGAGGGGGTGTCCCCCACCCCGTGTGTGTAACAGAGATACTATGCAAGGTATTGTGGCTGCCACCCCCATTATAGTTCTTTTCTTTCTGAAAACCACTGGCCATTAATTCACCAAGGAACCTCTTCAGATTGTCCTTTGAGCTTATGTGTATGTGACCCGTGCCTTTGAGTGGTGGCCAAAACATGTCTTTGGTTTTGTTTGAGAATGCTGTTTAGTGTTTATTTTGCAGCATTTTTTCCTATGACAGTTTCATAAGTGTATTTGTAGAATAGAGCAATTGAATAATCTCTGAATTTAAGAGTCCCTAAGCACTCATTGACACCTTCTCATTTGGGGCATATTGAGCTTAAAAATAGCTTTTTATAAAGTCTCTAAATTCCGATTTATACTTTAGACACGAACGTCCCCATGGGTCGATTGGATGGAATGAATGTGCTTTGTACGAACACTTAGGTACTTTCATGAAAGGCTTCTGTTATTCTGTGTTTCTCTCATTTCCCCTTTAGTGTTAAACTTACATTAAAACAAACCTTTTGGATTAAAGGCACTTAACCTCAGTTAAAATCACTTTTGTTGGTGCACAAATTATATTGATGTGCACATTGGTTCTATGGCTGGATTTTACTGGCTTAATAATGAGGAAATTCATATTGTAGGTTGCCCTGTGTACTTGGGAAATTACATAAAAATCATCATCAGAGCACTTAATGTCTTTCTAATTTTAGTTTATTTCTTCATTTGTTCCCTGGTTGCATTCTAGCCTGTCACTACATTTCCGAGGTTCACTGTGATCATTTTGTTTTGCTCACCAGAGATGTGGCATTAACCCCCCACCTTCCCCTTCTCCCCCAAGAGCCCCCCAGAAGGAAAGGAAAGGCTGGAAACTTTATATTTTTATATCTAAAAGTGTCACCGGAGCTTGAAACTAAAAATCTGCTGCCCCTGTCCACTTGCCAAATGTTAACGTTTTCCTGCATCTGTCCAGGAGATTAAAAAAAAAAAATTCCGTTGGGACACTGACAGCCCAGTGATGTCACTGCCACTGTGGGACTTGAAGCCCATTAACACTCAGACTGCAAAGGAAGTATTAAAATTCCTTCAGCTTTACTAACACATTTCTCCCTGCAGCCTGTCTCGTGGAAAGGGGATGCTCAGCACATTCTCACCTCAGAAAAAGGAGAAATTTCCATTACACAGTGGCACAGAGCAGAGGAGGGAACAGAGGTCTTCAGGGTTGGGTTAACCTAGCTGAGTTCCAATCTGACTTACCCTCTACTTGTCTTATCTCGGGCAAGATGGTAGTTTTGCTCCAAGTGGAAGGAGCTAACCTACAACATGGGGCTTATCGTGGAAATCTCGCAGGACTGTGTTGTGCGTTGGACTTCATGAGGATAATGCATTTAGCACCTTGCTTGGCACATGGTAGGTGCTAAATAAATGAAAGCTATTCTCTCAAGTTCTTCCTCTACTGGTGACACGGGCTCTGACTCTGCTCTTGTTGCTGCTGCCACAACTGTTTGGTTTGTTGTTGTTGTTGTTGTTGTTGTTTAATAATGTCAACCGTAGTTCCTTTCAGGAGAAAAGCGACACTTGGAGGATCTGTTCTTTCCAAATGGTTTATAATGCCGCAGTGTAGGGTGTGCAACCCTGATATTAAGTCACAGCATTAAAAATAAAGCTTGAAGGCATCGTTTTCAAAATAAATATCCACCTTCCTCAGCCACTGGAAACTGAGAGGCAGGTGGTTCATTTGCCCAGAGATGCTGAAACACATGTAATCAGAGAATGGGATGGGATCCTGGTATCGTGGAACCCAACGCCATGGGGAAAACCGAACTGGGGTGTTAGAGAGGACGCCTGGCCCCCTTCCTGCATCAGTTAGCTCAGGGCAAGGCCATCAGGGTCTCCTGGGCAGTGCCAAACCCACACCAAATTGCCAGAAAGGCAAAGTCTCTCTCCTCCCAACATCCTTCTTTGTCATCCATTTGAGAGGAAGGCTTGGGGGTGGGGGCAGGGGACATTGGTGATAATGGGATACTCGATGGTCACAAAGTGTTTTACCCACAGCATGGTCTCCCAAGACTGCAGGTCATCCGATGTGGCAGGTAGGACCGGTATCGTGTTATGATGTATTATGATCCTCAATGTCCTGTGTTTCAGAGAGACTAAGAGACCTGTTAAAGTCCTGCCACTGGCTTAAACCTATGTGTCCTACTGGTTCCAATCCCCAGCGTTTACAAATAGAGTTCCTGCGTGCCTTTAGTGCTAAAAACTTTTCAGTATCTTCAGCCGCCTTTGCTCCCAAATCACGTATTCTATCATTTACATACATGATTTGATTTGATGTATATACTAGTTTAATACAGCATTTCCCCAAGTGCAAACTCGGCACACAGTGACATGCAACATAATTTTAGGGAGTATTCAATTTAACATGGAATCATATCAAATCATGTAGTAATAAAGTTATTCCCTTTTCAGTGTTCAGTCTTTTTATTACCAGTGAGAAAAATCTCAGTTTAATGCCAGAACAGCCTTAATTAATATCTCTTGAACCTTTGCTAATCCCTCTCTTTTACAGAGAGAGGACAGGCAACCATACCCAGTCAACACTAAATTGTATTTATTTCAGAGATGTGCAAACTGTTTCTTCAGGAGCGAGATAGTACATATTTTAGGCTTTGCAGGCCATTCAGTGTTTGTTGCGACTACTTGACTCTACTATTGCATCATGAAAGCTTCATGAATGAATAAGGCTTTGTTCCAATAAAACTTTATCTAAAAAAAAAAAACAGGCAATGGACCTGAAAACTCTATTTATTTTTTACCCTTTTCTTTATGGAAAGTAATATTTTTTATAGTAGTAATATAAAATTCTCTAAATTTTATTTGAACAAAAAAAATCAATTTAGACAGAAACCATAAGCGTATAATTAAGAATATGTGGAAAATGATGAAGATAGTACTGGAAGAACTGAAGTTTGATGAAATCTGCTTTTATATGTTAGCTGCTCAAGTATTCTTGTATCTTAACAGAACAAGGACAGAGTCTGGGAGAGTCTCAGCCCCCCAAAACCTCCTGTAGTGCCTCAGTTGCAGTCAGTATCCCACTGACCTGGCTCTCAGCCCTTCCCCCATCCTGAGCTGTGCATGACTCGAGGATGGGCCACTGGATCTTGCTTTTCTTGGATCCTCAGGGTTTAGTCCTGTCCTGGTACAGTGAGGGATTGATGAATGGGTGGAACTGTCAGGATGAGATCCAAGCATTTAGGTGGACTGGCGGTGAGAGTATGAGGACCCAGGGAGCCCTCAAGTTGTACTGTTTAATTCCCCCTTTTGAAGACCAGAGGGGTGGTGTTGTGGCTTGAACTACAGACTAAAGGGGCAGCCAGGGTTCAAATGCAGCCCACCCTTTGCTCTGTGTGATCTTGGGCAGGTCATTCAGTGTCTCTGTGCCCCTGGTTCCTTCTCTCACAGTAGGACCCACCTCGTACAGCAACGGGGAGGAATAAATGAGCAAATCTATAGTAGCAACTAAAGATATTTCTTAGCTGAGTGTTAGCTCTTGTTACTCTTCCCCCTGCTCTGATAATGACCCCTTCTGGCCTCTTAAGAATGGCCCACCTGATCTTCAGTATGGTCCTTAGTGACTATACAGAACAGCTGATGCTCCTTCCAGCCCTGTGGTCTACTTACTCAAAACAAGAGGTGCGGTCGAATTTGCTATTTTTCCTTGGGGCTCAGATGCAACATCCACAAAGCAAAGTGTCAGCTCTGAGCCAGAGGACCCCGTGGTGGGATTCATGGCCCTTCATCACTTACAGAATGGGCTCCACGTGTGTCAGCGTGGGCAGAGCCCGGCACAGCCGGCTCAGCATGGCCCAGCATAGCCCAGCCTACCCAGGGCCCGGTCCTGCTCCCCAAAATGCCCCACAAACCAGCCGCGCTCAGCATGCCCGCTGTGTGACGCAGCCTCAGGTGTGCGTGCTATTCCTCTGCACTCCCTCCCTCTCTCCTAAACACACCAACGCATTTCTCTGAGTTATTCTCACCTCTCTTCAGTGGGACAGGGTAGTGGCACATGTGTTGGTGACTTTGAAAGTCAAACTTGTTTTTGAGTCCAAGAGGTAGGCAGGTAGGGGTGTGCGTGTATGAGAGAGAGAGAGAGGGAGAGGGAGAGGGAGAGGGAACATGTCTCTGCACTGTCTGTGAGCATCTTAAGGGCAGGCACAGTCTCATTCTGTTCTTATTTGGTTCCTCAACTGTAAGTCCAATGCCTTGTACTTAATAGAAATTTCTGGAATGGATTGGAGACAGAGTACTTTAGGAGTAGAGATTGTAAATCAGGAACTTTCATCTGACCTTCCCAAGAGTTAGAGATTTGAATTATATCCCATTGATATAATGAGCCTGTTTTTGCCTTTTCCATTTTGCCTTCCCTAATTTGCACGATAAGGATTCTAGCATTTTATCCCCTTTATGACACAAAGTCTTGACCTTGTTTGTTCCATGGTGGATGTACCCAGAGTGAGCTTGTAGATAGGTCCTAACAGAGAGGATATGCTTTCTCTCAAAACCGTACACGCCTACACACCGCATTTCATCAAATCTATAATTTGTGAATGCGCACTATCATTTTATCTACCACTGAAAAGCAAACAGCAGCAATTAAACTGAGACACAGTGAAGATCGTAAGACAGGTGGCACTTTCACAGAGGGAGAAACCAAATATCAGCCCTGTAAGAAAAGGAAGTATCTCACATTCTAGTCTGGAAATATTCTGTGTTTTCATCTTGAGCTATTTTTTCATTCTGCTTGAAATAGACATTGATAAAACCTCAGTGCCCAAAGACAATCCCCAGCACAGAGAGTTGGCTGAATAAATATGCAAGTGCTTCTAAAATAGCTGGCAGAGAGCCTTTTGTTTGGAAACAAATGTCCCCTTGAAAATAGCAACCTGAAATTCTCTCGCAGTCCCTGTGTTCTGGGGCGATGAATGTGGCCCTTTAAGTACCTTCTCCAGTGACAGCAATTCTCTGGAAATTGCTCAATAAATCCATGCATAGAGTACAGTCTGGAATTCACTCTTCTTGGAGTGGTTTTGAGCACTTAAACCCATCTCCTTTGCCTTTGCCCTCACAAAATATTAACTAGCACAGTTATTTCTTTCAACCATCTCCCTTTAAAAACTAGGAAACAAAGATTTGCTCAATTATCTGATGAGCTAGATTAATGGAGACAAGCCTCCTTTTAGTACTTGGACCAACTAGAGTGAACATCCTACTTCCTCAGGACAAGGAATGTCTTTGCCTCAAAGACACGCTTAATTGTTCCAACATTTCACTGCACCAACATAAAATACCCCCATGATTTAAAAAATTTTCTGATTGCTTTATTTCCAAAATGGTTTTAGGATAGAAATGTGGTTTTGATGCTGGAAAATGCAAACCCCCTCTTTTTCTTTGCTCCTGGGGGGCATTTTATAACATCATGTGGTCAGACCTATATACAGTATTCTGATTCAGCAACATTGTTTAGACATTAAAATAGAACTAAGGGATTTCACTGGTGTTTCAAAATGCACCCACTTAAAAGCCAGTCATGATAAGTCCCTTCCAAAGGGAAAGATAAAAGTTGCTTCTAGCAAACTCTGTCAACTCAGGGGATTTAATGACAGGAAGAGAATCAAGTGCAAAATGTAGTGAGTGAAGGATTCCCATTTTGTGTGCTGTTAAGTGTCCAGACAAAATGCTTGAGCAATTTTAAACTTAATGGAAACTTGGCTGTAGTGTTCTTGGACTTTGAGCTCTCAGAAATGTGAAAGTATTCAGGCCCACAATTTACTTTCCACCCCCCACGTAGGGAGGAAGTCCATGAATTATTTGAGAGAGACCCCAGGACTTCCCCGTGCTCGGTCCAGGGGCTGAGCAAACCCTCGGAGATGGCTTTCCCCATGATGCCCAGGAGGATGGTGGTACCCTGCTCTCAGAATGCAAAGCCCCGCTTTGTTTTCCCAAAGAGGGCCTCGTGCATGGCTCTGTGCGCCTGAATAATAATAGTCATGTCCACCAAGCTGAAATGTGGTGCTTTACTCCACCAGAAAGGCTGACCTTAAAAGGACCGACAATCCCAAGTGTTGACAGGATATGAAGCAACTGTAACACTCGTACATGGCTGTTGGATGTATAAGTTATGCCAAAGTTTGGAAAATTGGGTGGCAATTCTTTCTAAAGCTGAATGCATCCATGAGACTCCATAATTCCCCTCCTGGGAACCTCCTCAAGAGAAGTGAGCACATCGGCCCATCAAAAGATATATAGAAGAATGTTCACAACAGCTTTATTCCTAATAGCCCAAAGCTGGAGACAATCCATAGGCCCTCAGCAGTAAAATGTAAATAAATAGCGACAGATTCAAATAACGAAATATGCAGAGCAATAAAAAAAACAAAACAAAAACCAGGAACTAACTACTGGTAAATGTGACAGCATGGCTGAATCTCATACACATAAGGTTCAGTAAAAGAACTCAAGAATAAAACAGAGCATTCTATATATTTCCATTTGTTTAAAGATTAAAAGTGAACGAAACTAATCTACATGTTAGAGGTGAGCACGGTGGTTGACCCCAGAGCTCAGAAAGGGCACGTGGTAGCCTTGTGGAATATGGGAATAACGGCATGTATATATATGACTCTGTATGTTATGTGTGTTTTATCTCAATCAAAAAGAAAAAGATTGGCTGTGGAAGTACTGTTGGAGAGGGCCATGCATGGCCATGCCCTCCCACCCATAGAGAAATGTTATCACGGATAAGAAGTCTTAACATCCTCTCTTTAGAAGAGTCCTTCCTTTAAACACATTAGCATTTCTGGAGGAGGTGTTTTCGACCTCTCTGCCTTTTGCCTTTTCATCTGATTTGGACCTCGAGCACGTGCGCCTTTGAGTGCGTCAAGAGCGACAGCAGCAGCGATGGGTTGTTATCCCGGATTCACTCTGAGTTCTCTGAGGATGGTTATGTAATACCTGTAATTGCATCAACACACCTAACGAGCTTTCCCTTCGGTGCCATGCCCCGCAAATTAATAGCCCATGGATCCATTTACAGCATGTTGTGTTTTGGAAAACTATTTCAAGCCATCAAATAATAAACAGCTTTAAAAAAAGATAACATAAGAATTGTTATGTTTAAATGATTAATTATCAGTAGTGTCAGTAAATTCCTCTCAGAGGTGTCATGTGGTCAAAACAGGATTTATGAACCTGTGTAGAATCTAGTTTAATAACTAGTTGACTTTCCTTTTTTCCGTAATTAAAAAGACATCACAACCTCATGTTGATTCTTTCGTTAAAGCCAGCGGGACTTTAAACTAATAAGTGATCAGATTGGGACTGACCTGGAGACGTTAACAAGAAAGTTTGGTAGAGCAGACAACCTGCATTTTTTTAACTGCCACCAGAGGATTTTCTCTGTGAGGCGGTTCACGTTGAAAGAAAAGTGTCTGCATTTACAGAAAGTGCATCGTAATTTCTAAAAACCAGCCAAAGGATTTAAAACAGCATTAGGCTAATTGACTTAAGAGCCTGATTGGTCGTGAGTGTGCACAGGCTGGACACAGGCTCCTGGGCGGTTCCGGCGGCCCTGCGGGCGCGAGGTCCGGGGCAGGACTCTGGGTGTCCACAAGATGAAAACAGCCCCATTGTGCAAGGGAAGTACAGCTTTTTCCAGATTCTGGTGTAGGGGATGAATGGCTCCCACGGGTCTTTCTAAAGTGAGAGCTGGGAGATGTCATTTAGGCTGTCCTTGACATTTTTCGTTGTTCTTCCTTAGGACATCCTTCCACGTAGTTAAATCTCATCTGTTTTCCAAACTGGAATAAAAGGGACGTAGAAAATCATAGCGATCCTTATGACCCTAGACCCCAAAAGAAATAACTGTGGGCAGGACGCCGAAGAGCACAGTAATGGCGTCACCTCCAAACAAGGATTGGCTCACCTCCTCATTCCAGTTCAAATGTTGTTATTGAACAGTTTGCTCCTTCCAATACTGTCTTTCTGGGTATCTTCTCTGTTTCTATTTGATTTTCCCTTTTAAAGCAAACGTCAGCTATATTTTTGAACATTTATCTCTTTAGTAAGGTATAATTTACCTATCTTAATGGTATAGACCTTCAGTGTACTGTTTTATAAGTTTTGGTGAATATCTACATTCTTCTAACTACCTATCCATTCAAGATATTAGAAAGAGACTACGGGGGCCTTCTGGGGTTGGAATATTTCCATATCTTGATTTGGATGGTGGTTGCAGTTAAGGTAAACTGTTCTGATGTCTATCACCAGAGATTAGCTTTGCCTTTGAACTTCATTTGCATGGAATCCTACAGTCTGCACTCTTGTATCTGGTGTCTTTCATTCATCATTAGGTTTGTAGGATTTTTCCATATTGGTATATGTGTCGGTTGGTTGTTTGCTTCTAATTTTGCTTCCTGGCATTCTCTGTATAGATAGGCCATCTTCTCCATAATGTGGGTCTGGGCTGTTCCCAGTGCGGGGCTGTGATGAATAAAACTGCCAGGATCATCCTTGTGCGTGCTTTGTGCGTGACGTGGGCACTCGCTTATCTTAGGTATGTCCTCAAGAGTACGATTACTGGGTTATAAGGACATGTATTAAGTTTTATTAAAAAAACAGCTTCATGTTTTCCAAAGGGGATATAGACACTTATTTCTCTTGGATATATACTCAAAATTGGAATTACTGGGTCATAAGGACATAAGTGCTTAATTTTATTAAAACCGGCCAGTTTGCCAAAGTGGTTTACCTACCATTTCACAATCCATCAGCAGTGTATGAGAATTTTTGTTGCTCCACATCCTTGTCAAGCCTTGATATTTCAGTTGTTTTAATTTTAGGCATTCTACTCGGTATGAAGTGCTATTTCATTGTGGCTTTTAGTTTGCATTTTCCTGATGACCAATGATGTTGCATTTTTTTAAATGTAACCAAAACTGGGTCTATTTTTAAATTAGAAAATATGCACACAACGATGCACAGTCTGACCTCGTATATATGCATATACAAAATTTGGATGATACAGCTCAAAATATCTTGGTATATTCTTTATTGAGCTTATCTTTATTTTTATTGTATTATTTACTTCAGTGCACATTTGTTGTATGGCAAAGAAAATAAGTAAAGCTATTCTGTAAAAAAGAGGTTCCTTTCAGATTAATTGAGGTAGAACTTTTGTTTCTCTGATTATCTAGCACTTTAAGCTAAGTAACATTGGGTATTGACAATGCTTTAGATAGAAATGGTTGAAAAACTAGACACCACCACTGTTTTGCATTTGTCTGTTTCCCCAGGGAGAAACAAATCCATTCCTATACATTCAGACATCTTGATGTTGGAGGGTAACATCCATATTTACCTCCGTTTAATAGACCATAAGCCAGGGGTCAGCACACTTAAGTGTGTGAGCCAAACCTGGCCTGCCGCCTGTTTTTATCAATAAAATTTTATTGGAACACCGCCATGTACATTCATTTACATATTATCTACGGCCGCTTCCCTGCTACAACAGCAGAGTTGAGTAGTTGAGACAGAGACCATATAGCCCGCAAAGCCTGAAATGCTTATTATTTGGCCCTTTACAGAAGGAGTTTGCCAACCTCTGCCATAATCCATTCACTCTCTTTAAATTTTCTATTTTAATTTAAACACTGGTTATGAGAGTTTAGTTCAATGCCAAACATATGTGCAGCTTGTAACTGTACCTTCATTTCTGTCCAGTTCATATGAGCTACTCAGTGGTTATGTGCCTTACAGTGTCAGGTATTGATAATTCAATAGGGACCACATCTCATTTCAACTTTGGACTGAAAATTCACAAACAAATCCTCTCCCAGCATCACCCCGAAAATCCTTTCATGTTAGATGCCAGAAAAATAAAAGGGCTTTCTTCTAAGTAGAAATGCAGTTAACTATAAAGCCATGTAATTTTTTTAAACACACATATAAGAACTTAAACATCCAACTGATGGCTCTTTTTTAGGTAAAGTAAGTAGAAACTCTGAATAAATAAGGTTGGTTTTCTTCTCTAGAAATTGGTTGTGAAAGCTGTTCTAGAAGAAGGGAGAAAAATGCTGTGAACAGTTGCACCAGAGTTGGAATGGGTAGCGTTTCAGCGTGACTTCTTTCTGTTTAAATGGTCAAGTTATATTAAGTCCCATATGTTATACGTAGTGCAGTGCTTTAACATTTACATCAACTCATAACAAATTACTCTTCACTTGTGCCTTTTATAAACCACCAAAGAGGAAATTAAAGTAACTAATACTTGGCTGGACTGGCATGGTATCCTGGCCCATTTTAAAGATGGACTCCAGCCCTGGCTGGTGTGGCTCAGTGGACTGAGCGCTGGCCTGCAAACCAAAGAGTTGCCAGTTCAATCCCTCATTGGGGTACATGCCTGGGTTGCAGGCCAGGTTGGGGGTGTGTGAGGGGAAATCGATCTGTGTTTCTCTTGCACATCAATGTTTCTCTCCCCTTCTCCCTCCCTTCCCTTTTCTCTAAAAGTAAATAAACAAAACTTAAAAAAAATAAAGATGGATTCCAAGGTAGAAGAAGGGACCCTGCCTTCATTCTGTCACTTGTAATGTGAAGATGTACATTCCTACGCTTCCCACATCTAAGTGAGTTTGTGTGAACAGAAGTATGAAAAAGGTGAAAGTTCTTTGACAGATCACAGTGCTTCAGAAACAGAAGACAGAACTGCAGCTAATATTATTGGCCCAGGGCTGCAGAAGAGCCTTTGTCTGGGACTCCCCTGCCAGACAGAGGATAGGACACTACTTTTCTCCTGAAACCCACATCACCCAAGACTTCCCACGAGCACAGTGCAGAGCCCATCTATGAATATTCTTCTCCCAGTAGAACTTCCCCAGCCTTCTTAGCTTGCATACTTTGCTCATCCAAAAGATGCAGCCATCTTTCTTAGAGTTTTCTCCCTAGACTCTAATTATACGGAACCAGGGGTGCTCCAACTATTGCCTCACATCCGATCTCATCACAGACGTACCAGCTTCAAGGGTGAATCAACATGTGTCCTTTGCTGCTGCAGGAGCTGACAGCATCTTTTAAGTTATTCCTAGTGCCTCTTACAGTTTTTATGATGTCTGAAAACAAAAAATGAGATCCACTGGGGCTTTGGTGCTGTGGGACTGTAATTTATTGATAACTGAAGGAGAGATCCATGCAGTAGGTATGGATACACCCTCTGCAGTTTGATGTCATAGCAGCCTGTTAAAAAGCACTTCACTGAGAATCCCTTAGGTGAGACCTAGAGGCTGACCATGCCCTTAGCTAGTTGAGTGACCATGTGCAAGTCACTTAACCTGTCTGGGCACCACACATCTGTAAAACAAAAGCACTGAGGCAATGATTGGTAGGATCCCTTCCAGACATCACACAGTCTGAAACCGCAGACTGAAACGTCCCTTTAATTAGAGTTGGTAAGACCTCTTCATTAAGAATTATATTTGCTCCCAGAATTCACAATTGCAGCGAAATCTAATTCACACTGGGCTCTGCTCCTAATAAAGTTTCGGGACATAACGATGCACCAGGATTGACTTTTCTCACTGCCTTTTCTTCATGGGTCACTTTTTTACTTGGAGAATCTTGGAACATTCTCATCCTAGCCTGTTTTAAAAGAGAATCACCATTTCAGAGATGAAATACCTGAGGCACAAAAAGGTTAATTACCTTGCCCAGGAAAAGGTATAAAACAGTTCAAGTGGAAGCGGTTAGGAGGAGGAGCTATATGCTTGGATGAAAGATAAGAGGAGTAAAGTTGTAATTTTATACTCTACAATTTCTAGGGATCTAGCCTAAATGTATAGATTTAAAAGTCATGAGAAGACTTGTTTTCCCTGTGTCCCCAGACTGTAGTTGGGGAGGGAGAAACTAAGAGAATGGGTGCAAACAACCCCTCAGTAGGCGCAAGGACCGGGCATATCTGTGAGTAGGTGACAATATACGCCCATCTGCACACCCCTAGTCCCAAAGCCCACTCATTGCTGATTTCCCATCCTCAGCTTAAAGTGTTCTTCACTTAGCAGGAAGGTTCTCTTTATAATCCCCTGAAAATGGAAGTTCTACTGGGAAAGGTAGCAGGTTAAATCACTTTTTGGTTAGTTTAAAGGAAAAAGGTTGGCTCCATTTTGTCAGCACATGTGACGGAGGAGGAAAGAAGAAAAGTCTGAGGGCATTTTGGGAGGGTCTCTAGGAGCAATGATGGAGAATACTGAGAAGGCCTGGCCTGGAATGCAATCTGGCCTAGAAGCCCAGCCGTGGGGAAGCGAGAGGTCTGCGGGTCTTCTCAGAGCCCACCACCCCTGTCATCTCCAGTCGGAGGTGTCCCTGTCCACCCTCCTTGTCCATGTCTGTAATAGACTCTCAGATGGGTTTGGGTGTCATGGGTTATTGCCCTAGATTCTTGGCTCCAGGTTCTGTACATAGAGCAAGAGACTCGGGCTGGTTGGTCTCCAAGTTCCTGTCCATGGCCTGGCCCCCGTGGGCACCCACCCAATAAGAGACAGAGGGATGCATGATCAGAATCCAGTTTCTGGTCTTCATGTTTATGGTGTTGTCTAGAAAATTCTCTTGGTCACCAGAACTCATATTTAACGCCTAGAAATGTTTCAATGGGTGACAACTTTGCTCAAAAACCTAGTGCTCAGCACATAGTGGTATCATAATAAACAGGTGCCTAAATGCACTGAAAATATCACTGGTGTCCGCTAAATTGTGCCAAGGTGTCAGAAACATTCTGTCTTTGTGTGTGAGAAGCTGAGCGATGTCTGCCCAGCAGGATGGCTCTCTGCCCTTGTTCTGACTTGATTTCTGGCCCCTTGCAGGATAAATCAAGTCCTTAGAAATAGAAAGATGTTTGTTTTTTGTTTTTGTTTTGTTTTCTTCAGATAAGGGTGGGGTGGGGCAATCACTGTTTAAAGAAGGTGTGGGGTAAGTTTTTTATAAAGTGAATAATCCTTTTATAGCCTGAGCAGTCACCTTCATGTAGCTGGACGTGGGCAGGTGTCATGTGAAGCAAGCAAGAGAGATACTATTTTCAAATCCTATTTAAAGGCCTAGGAATATAAGATTTATAGAACTAAAATGACTTGGCTATTTCAGTGGCTAGATGGTTGTGCCAGAAGTATCAACAGAACCTGGGTGTTCTGATTCTGAGGGGAATGCGTTTATTACCATATCATCTTGCTCTTGGGAGTGCGTTTTCATCAGCTGAGCTGAATAAACTACAAATTAGAAGCATTGAGAAGTCAGGGACCGTGTCTGCCCTGTGTACTTTATGCAGTTCCCTCAAAAAATATGCTTAACAAATGCTTTTTGAACATCATGAGAAAGTAGCTTACCTATCACTGCCCTATTTGAATAAAGAATCAGCCCTTACTCACACTTTCAGAATTGAAACAGGGAAAAAATAACCATAAAACTTCTGCAGTGATTCCTGACAAAGTCTCTTTCTCTTGCACAGGACCCATTAGTAACATGGCATAATTTTTTAAATGGGCCATTTTTAGTAATAGAAGAAGAAGAAAAAAACCTCTCATTCCCATTCCCACATAAAGTACAATTTGAAAACTGCTTCTTGAAAAGGTGTAGCATTCCGTGCTATGGGCAATGCCCAAGGCTCATGCATTTAATTTTCTGTGGGGTTTCACGGCTCTGCCCTCAATACAGTATTGGTGGCTCCTTGCAGCAAGGGGGGACTTTGTTTAAAAAGTGAAGGGAGTTCTTCAGGTGACCTAAGAAGCATTTTGAAGCCAGAGCTAAATGGAATGCTGCCTCTCGCTCTCCACCCACCACGTGTGGCTGACGCACTCCTCTCCGAGGAGCTGGAGCTTCCCAGAGACTCACTCACCTACCAGCCCTACTGGAGTCAGAAGGACGTGCCACCAAATGGTGATCTGCTTCTGTTGCCCCAGCGCCCAGTGTAGATGTTTGTATTAAATAACCCCTGGAAAAATCAGATCGAACAATAACAACAAAAAGGTGAAGTGAACCAGTGCTTCTAAGGTCTCTTTAGTCACACTGTTGGCCAGAAAAAAAGATCAAATGATCATTTAATCAGAACTTTTTTTTTTTTCCAGTAGAAATTAGGATTAGATTTGAAGTTATCAGCAGCCTCACTGTTAACACCATCTTCCCCATCTTGGTTGGAATCATGATGGGGCCCCTGAGTGATTTAGTACAAGCTGTTTTCTTTAAATAAAGGTAAGAATTAAAAACTACAGATGAACAAATGCCTTCAAAAGAAGTTCTCATTCTCTCTCTCTCTCTCTCTCTCCATTTTGAAAAGTTTTACTTTGCTAGCTCTGGGATTACAATCAGAAATTATACCTTATGTAGAATTTTTAAATTTTCACCCTCAGAAAGTATACTGACAAAGCTCTTTTAAAAAGTCCACATGCTTGTGGGGTTAAACAGATGGGATAAAACACTCAAAAATCTTTCCATCATGAAAATAAAATTCCAAGGATGCTGGAATTTATGTCCCATCCATTTGGGGGTAAAACACTCAATATTCACTTAAAGGCAAAAACAAGATAAACAATATTAAAAGCTGGTGTCATTTTGACATAAAAGGCAGTGGACAGAAGGGGCAGAGGGAGCCTGATGTTGAAGTAGTGGACAGGGGATGGGTGCAGACAGGAGGACTGAGGGTGGGCATTTACGTGACACCACATTGCCTCTGTTTCCTGTCCTCAATAACTAGCTCCTTGAAGTCGGAGATTTTGCCTGTGTTGTCTTTACAGAACCCTCAGAAAACAGTTTCTGCTCGTGCCTTCATGAGATCGCTCAATTAGTCACATATTTCCTGAGTATTTACCATTTTGCCTTTCAACACAAAATATTTGTGGTATGTGTATTATATGCCAGGTGCTGTTTTAGGGGCGGACAGTCAACATTGAAGAAAGTCTCTGATGTCACGGAGCTTCTGTTTGGGACGTGGGCGAGGGTAGATGGATGTAAGTAATAAGCAACCTGACGTAATATATCAGGTGGTTATTACAGCTTAGAACTGTGTTGTACGATATGGTGGCCAATACTTATGGCTACCGAGCACCTGAAATCTAAAGAAAAACATAAAGCAGAGCATTATGGGGCTGACGGGGGCTCTTCGGTAAAGGATGGCCAGGGAACATCTCTCTGGCAAGGTAACATTTGGGCAGGGACATAAAGGAAGCAAGGGAGTGAGCCAGGCAAATAGGAGGGAAAGAGGCTGCCAGGCAGAGGAATGGCAGGTGCAAAGCTCTGTGCCCTTTGCCGAGGGTTGAGTGGTAAAGGAACCAGACACAACCGTGTTCCAGGCTCTTGGACCTCGCATTTTATAGCTCAGGTCAGCGTTAAACTAGGAAGAGGCACACCGAACTGTGATGGAAAATAAGTAGGAGAAAGGATTTAGGATTGGCTGATGAGGGAAGACCTCGGTGAAGAGGCATAAAGCCTGAAAAGGAGGTGACTAGGCAATAGAAGGGAGAGGCCATTAGAGGCAGTAGGAATGGCATAAGAGAAGGTCTCTGAGCTGAGCAGTGCGACCTCATTTGCAGTTTGAAAACATTGCTCAGTGCGAGGGATGGGTTGGAGAAGAAGCTGGCTAGGAAAGTGGGGGGACCAGTTAAGAAGTCCAGGCGAGAGATGATGATGGCTTGGACTGAGACGGTGGCAGTGAAGAACAGAATTTGAAAATAAAGAGGAGTGGGTGGATTTTGATAAATAAATTGGAGATAGAACCAATGTTACATAGCACGTAAAAGGCACATGAAGAATGTT
This sequence comes from Mormoops blainvillei, assembly GCA_004026545.1. NCBI lineage: Eukaryota > Metazoa > Chordata > Mammalia > Chiroptera > Mormoopidae > Mormoops > Mormoops blainvillei. The sequence goes on from PVJD01005209.1 coordinate 96,847, forward strand.
GGACTGGATGGATAGATAGGGTGCATAGATGGATGCGTAGATGGATGGATGGATGGATTGATGGCTACTGGTTTTCTGGCCTTCAGTACAATTCTGGCAGGCCAGTCTCAACCTTTAAAGAGAATGGGGTGATACACCTTTGAGCAGGATGCTAATGCCTAGAGATGCTCCCTTTTACTAGGTGGGTCCCTAGATTCCCATGATTCATGACTAATGATTTTAGTGATGGAGCCTTGCTGGTGAAGGTATATTACTCCCCAATGACCTTGCCAGAAAACCTTATTCGTGGTTGAGTGTGCAACTGGTTGTGTGTGTGAGTGTGTGCGCACGCGCACGCGTGTGTGTGTGTGTTTACCTGAGAGCAGGGTGTGTTGAGAACCAGCTTTTGCGGAGGCTTGCACTGGGCCAGGCAAGTGGCGACTGTTTTATAGGCTACTTCGCTGAATCCTTAGGACTGTCCAGTGAGGTTGACACCACCCAGCCCCTTGCGTAGATGAGGAACCTGAAGCTTCGAGAAGCTCGAGGTCACAGCAGGTGAGGGGCAGAAATGATTCTCTCCCTGACCCAAATCGAAACTTTCACAGTCTACTCTAACTAGCCAGCCCTCCAAATTCTGGTTTTCTGTGTAATTAAGTGACTGAAATATTGCAGCTTAGCCCTAAACATTTACTGTTACAGCATCATTCCTCAGTGAGGCAAAGGCTCCAGGTAGTCTTTGCAGTCTGCTGGCTGATGTCAATCTAGTGGCGGGCCCTTTGTGACTCGGTGTCCTCTGTAGGGAGACCTGACTGGAAGACCTCCAACTGAGAAGCACTGAACTCAGTAGTGTGTGTTTCAAGTATACCAATTCCCTTTAGCATAGAGGCAAAGAAGACTGGGCTTGGAAGCTGCTCAGCTGTGGATTCACTTCCAACCAGCCCCAAGCTGTCTGTGTACTGGAGTTCCCTTAAGTACAGAATGGGGCTAAGCCGACCTCAGTAGTATGTCGTGGGAGGATTCGCTTGTATATGAAGCATTTAGTCCAGATCCTTCCAAGCACAGGCTAAGCGGAACAAAGGACAATTGTTATACCCTTGTGTCTCAAGGCAAGAAGGGGTTTTTTGAGGGTAACTAGATGTCCTTGGCATTCCTCCAAGAAACCTACATGTGATTATTTCTCCTTGAGTGAATAAAAATTAACTGCAGGTAATTATCTTTGCCTCTACAGAACTTAAGAGAAAAAGAAAACAAACAATTCACTCTGTAAGCCTTAGAAGAAAAGCCTTTTTTCCCCAGTTTTCTCACTGTTTGTTTCTGTACCTCAGTCTCTCCTATTCAAAGCATAATGAGCGCTGTGTTTGCTCATGGGACAAGGCCCCTGGCAAAGCTGGGCGGGAGGCCCACAGAGCAGATGAGGTGCTCCAGAAGCCGAGCCAGAGCCTTAGGAAAATGCTTGCCAAACACTGATGTTTGACTAATTGGTAATGTCTGGGGACTTGGCACCAGGAGAAAGGAAAGGGGCTGGTGGACTTTGAGGAAGGAAGAACAGACTTGAAGCCAAGCATCGAGATCCCGGAGGAAGATCCTGGCCCACAAGGGATCCAGGCAAGTTTGTCAAACAGTTTTGAAATGGTCAATTAAACCCCTGAAGGATATAGTATGCCCAGGTTTCCAGCATTAGCTGTAGCGCCGTTGGACTGTGGGAGGAGGGGTGAGGCAGGAATGAGAGTGGAGTCTCAGGTGCGCCCTCTTGAGGCCAGACAACTCCACACAGCATTGGCCTTAGACCCTGTTCACAGCGTTTTAGTGGCACTGAACTAGGGTGGTGGGTCAGGAGGAATCCCGGAAACAACCCTCCTCTGGTGTTGAGCTGAGGTAACTCACCCATTCAGATGTTTCCCTCTCTCAAGCTTGGTTTCATCTGGAGAGGGAACGGGGAGGGCTTGCTTTCTACCATGTGATTCAATGGTGGCCACTGCAGTCCCTCAGATAAGATCCAATAAGGCAGAAGCACAAAGCCATCTCTTTCTCTTGCCTCCTCCTCTGAGCTCTGGAGGAAAGTGCTCAGCTCGTGTCTAGGGGCTTTCATACTTCAGCTAGGGAAGCTGGAAATGAGCAGCCTGACAGAGGAAAACAGTTCCTACTCTGACGTTGCCTGTCTCCGGCGGGCCACTCGACATGGAAAAGGCTAGCATGCTCACTTCCAAAAGTGGGCCGCCAGCTTCGAACAGGCAGCCTTCCTTAGAATAGAAGCGTAAAACCCCACTTTACTGGGAACCCTTCTCTAAATATGATGTAATCTTCCCAAGCTAGACTTTTCTACCCCTCACGTTCTTCAGCCACGTCATTCTTGTTTTCTCTTGGTCATAGAGTGGTCTTTCTGAAGCAAAAAAAAAACAAAAAAAAAACACAACAATAACAACAAACTCCAACCTACTGAAAATTGTTCAATAGGACAATGAGATGAACAGTAATGGGAATATTATTCACAGCTGGTTGGAGGGCGAATGGCTGTAACAGATTTGAAAAACAATTTAGCATTATTTGGTAAAGTGGAAGATGTGTATACATGGTAAGCTAGTGTCTCTGTCTCTGCCCCTCCCATATGTATGTAAATATATTTCTTTCTCCTAGAAAAATATGTACAAGAATGTTCCTAGCAACACTATTCAAAATAGCAAAATGCTGGAAACAATTCAAATTTCAACAGCAGTAGAATGCATAAATAAGTTAAATTCAAACAATGAAAAACTATACAACAATGAAATTGTATAGTAGAGAATATAGATGAATCTTAGGTTTTGTTCTAACATAGGATTTAGTCACAGAAAAATGTGAATGTTTTCATTTATATAAATTTCAAAATATGCCAAATAAAACAACCTTTTTTAATGAATGGAAATGTGGTAAAATCCAAAAGCAAACTGAGAAAATGATAAACACAAAGTTTAGAATAGGGCTACTTGTGAAGGATGAGACAATGGGAAGAGAGAGGGGAGGGGCACCCAGGAGATCACAAAGGAAAACGAGGTGTACTTTGACTTAAAAGTACGTGATAGAATTTTGGTAGGTGACAGAACTACTGTATATTTTGATCTCAGTGATATTTTCATGACTATGTATTTTTAAAAATTCATAGAACTACACACCGTACATGGTGAATTGTGTTTTGTGTAAATGATAGCTCAACTGGGAGAGAAAAAACTTGTTAAAGAAGGACCCACAGGTGTGCACACAGGTGTGTTTATTGTACTGTGATTTTTTTATACCTTATATGTAATTTGTATTTTTTATCGCTATTCATTCAACTGAAAAAAAAAATTTTTTTAAACCCCTCAATGGCTCATCATTTTGCTCAGGTTAGCCTCAAACTGTCCAAGTGGTCGGTAGTCCTTTCATTTTCTTGGCCCCTGCTGGCTTCTCCTGTCTTTCTCCACCCTGGGCTACCCTCCGGACCCCTAGCTAACTCGCGCACCCCCGCAACCTCTCCTTTTCCTGTCACCGTGCTGACCTAGCTGAACTGTGATTGTGGACGGCTCCGTCTCCTGCCAGGTGAAGGTTACTTAAGTGTTATCTGCCCTGTCAACCCCCACTTCTAGCACATGGTCTGATACTTGATAGGAGTTCAGCAGAGATTTGTTCAGAGTGTTGAGGCACAGACCACCCCCCACCCCCGCTTTGATGCTGTAGGAGGAAAAGTACTGGGAAGAAGTGAGTGGGGGGATGAGACATAGACGTGGTGATATTTACCTCAGAATCCAGTTCTACTGTTTATGTGGCGTATTCGTTCCCTACTGCCGGGATAACATGTTACCACCAATTTAGTGACTTAAAACACGTAGTGATATAGTACCTTGTGGTTCTGGAAGTCTGAAGTCTGAAATGGGTCTCACTGACCTAAAAGAAAGATGTCAGCATGGGTGTGCTCCTTCTGGGGGCCCCACGGGAGACAGTTCCTTGCCTTGTCCAGCTCCTAAGGCTGCCCACACTCCTTGACTTGTGGTCCTTTTCCATCTTCAAAGCCAGCATTGTCTGGTTATGTCTTTCTCACATTGTATGTCTCAGCTTCTAACTCTTCTGCCCTCTCTTCCACATTAGGCAAGGACTCTTGTGTTTACCTTGGTCCACCTGGATTATCCAGGATAATCTCTGGATTTGAAGGTCTGCTGATTAGCAACCTTAATTCCATCTTCAACCCTAATTCCCCCTTGCCACATAACGTAGTCACGCATTCTGGGGATTAGGATGTAGACATCTTGGTGGGGGGGTGCATTATTCTGCCTGCCACATGTAGTAAAGAACTAACGAAATCGTCCTCTGAAATTGAAGAGACTGACAGCATGTAGCAGATGCCCCCTTCTGGTTTCAGGCTCTCATCGGACTTATGTCTTAGTCTGTGTACCCCAGAAGCAAACCCTGAGAGAAGATTTAAGTGCATAGAGTGTTTGGTTTTCTTTTTTCAGCTGATCCATGGAAATACTGGTGGAAAGCAGAGAGAGGTAGGGAAGAGCCCACAGCAAAAAAGAGGGTGTTATCAAGACAGTTGCCCTGGATGCAAGTGGAACTTCATCTGGGAACTAAATATGAGTCTCAGGGTAATTTTCCAAGAAGCAATTAATTTTTGGATGATGTGTGTCCCTTGGGGGAATTTACTTCCCAGTCCCTGTGGACCACTTGCACTTCAAGGCCGAAGGAAACCCCCAAGCAAAGAGACGCAAGTGTTGGCAGTTGGCAGTCAGGTCAGAATACATCGAGAAAGTCAAGTTCAAGGAGTACATATATATGGGGGGGGGGCACCAACAATGCCTGTTATGCTCGCACTGGAGCTTGGAACTCTGAATGTAGCTGAATCATGGTGCTGAGTAACTAAATGAGGTCTTTTAATAATAGTTGAGGAAACTTCCAGCTTCTTTTCTGAAGGATTCTGGTGGAGAAGTCCCCAGGTTCCTTGCAGGAAAGTCCCCAGCCCATCCCTCCTTCAGCTGGAGGCACTCAGTTTTCTCTTTTCTTTGTTGATAGATTTTACTTGGGAATAAGAAAAGATGAAGACCCTTAAAGGAAAAAGGAAAAGAAAGACAACCACTTTCTTGGTCTACAAATTATAAAAATTGTGTGTCAGGAATCTTTCCTGCCAGGTAGGAATCTGAGGGAGGCAAAGAAGAGCTTGGTTTAATTTCCCTTGGGGTCTTTGCTGAAGGGGCAAGAACAGAAGTCTGGATTCAGTTTTGTGGGTAAAAATAATCATTCCACCCCCCCAAATGTAAGAAGCTACATCGTTCAGAATAGTTGGACTTCGTCAGTGCAAACACAGGCTGGGAGGGAGGAGTGGGGAAGGAAGATTTTGAGCTGTTTATTTTTAATGAAATGTTTAAGGCTGAAATAATGGTTCTATATAACTTTGACATAATTTATTCTACTTTGTGTCAATTTGCCTGAAAAGTGTGATGTTGTGGGGTGTTAGAGCTGCAAAGGGCTCTCACTGAGTCATGGATTATAATTTACATGTAGAAAGTCTACATATTCCATAATTATGGTGTGCTATGAATTAGTAGAGTAATACTGAGTATCTCCAAACCCCTTATTATGACTTCTCACTTGAAATATGTGTTCAATATACATTTATTCAGCAGTGCTTAAACATGGCAAGTCATAAACACATGCTTTTCGAATCATGTGACTGCATTTTCTTCCTACTTAAATGTAAGATCAGATGTTATTAACAGTCGAGGGGGGAAACGAAAGGGGAGCTGTTAAAAAACAAATAATATTTTTTATTTTAGAAGAAATTTCTCCTCTTTATGATACTGTTTTCCCAAAGGAAAGAGGAAACTACTTAGAGCCTTTGGTTGTTTCTCTGGAGACAATTTATTTTATTTTTGAAGTCCTTTGCCTCTCAAGAGCTATATTATGTTTGAAACCTGCCATATATTACATGAATATGCTTGACCAACTGATTCGGTTAGCAAATACTTCCTGGCAAAGATCCAGGAAGAAGATCCAGCCCTCAGATAATTAAGAACATGGTCCAAATGGCTGGAACCTTGAAGAGACTTCCTTTAACTGCTTCTAAAGTGAGAATTTAACTTCATTCTTTGTGGAGAGTAGCCCAGGCACTGAGCCACAAGTTGAGGGGATTCTTCCCAGGGAACGAAATTAAATAATTTGAAAGAGAAGCATTGCCCTCCAGGACATTTAAAGTTCATTTTAGAGGCCAGCCTCTCCATGTCTAGCATTCCTGGAGCTGAGTCCTCTGCTTGCAATTTCAGCATGCTGACACCAGGTGGCAGGGAGTACTGAGGTCGTGCCAGATGTCCTATTATACCGAACTAGGGTTCCCTTCCGTGCAGCTAATGAGTTGAAAGGAATCACACAGGAATTCTTTATGAAAGAATAATACTTCCTAAAACTACTACAGAGGCCTCCTCCACTTTTAAATCCAATGGATTAATTGTAAAGACCATGTCAATGTATACTAAAAAAATACTGAAAAAAGGCCCTGGCTGGTGTGGCTCGGTGGGTTGAATGCCAGCCTGCAAGCTGAAGGACCACAGGTTCGATTCCCAGTCAGGCACATGCGTAGGTCGCTGGCCAGATCCCCAGCTGGTGGCGTGTGAGAGGCAACCGATCAATGTATCTCTCACATACTGATATTTGTCTCCCTCTCTTTCTCCCTCCCTTCTCCTCTCTCTAAAAATAAATAAATACAATCTTTTTTTTAAAATTTTAAATATTGAAAAGAACTATAATGTAGTTTTATAGGGTGAACATTATCGTGTTTACGGAAACATAATGTGCTCTGTACCACAAGATGTAAGAAGTTCTTCATATATGGTAATGTTTTACTAATCTTGGATAAGAAATCCCAGAGATAAAATAAATATATTGGTATCAGGAAATAATGGAATATAAAAAGATTATAATAGTAGTAAGGTATGTAAATCTACAACATCACTGACGTAAATATAAAACATTAAGGTAATGGGTCAAACAATGTCCAATGAGTTGCCCGGCTTATGGTTTGTTATTTCACAAGAGGGTAGAATTGTTTATAATTTTACATCTTGGGTGTCTGGTTTCCATGAGTAATATGAGCACACAGAATGCAGGATAATGTTTGGACATGTTCTGTGGGTGGAAAAGGAAGGTAAATTGCATTTTATATGCCAGCGAATAAAGTAAGTAATTGGCAAATAATGTATCTAAGTTTTACTTTGTTGCTTTGGTCTGCTCAATTATTAGAAGAAGTCATAAAATGATCTGATAGAAGGAGCAAAAAGTAACTCATAGGACTCTAGACGGTGCTAAATGAATGAAGACAACCAGTTATAAAGTTTAAGGTAAAGCAGGGACTGTCTGTAATAAAAAAGTTATTAAATTATATAATTGAGAGCATGATTTAAAGAAAAATGAACTCCTGGGCAAAATCAAGTGTCTTATTTGCTAACACTAACACTTCTGAGCTCATCTTAAATCAAACCCTGGTTTTCTCTCTGTGGTAGCGACATTGCCTCCTGCTGAACCTCCCCGTGCTCTTCTGGGCTTCTCAGAGTTCCCTCCTAGAAGCGATGTTGATTCCTTCCTTAGGTTTACCACGCATGCTAACTTAAGAAATGCTTTTGCCATGTGCCCCTTGGAGAAACTGCCAGATTCTGTTTCCGTCAACTCAGCTCTAACTTATTAGTGTATTTAAGGGTTTGGTTTATTCTTTCATCACCAATGCTTGGAAAACCTGAGGAGTATAATGTTAGAATCAATCCATTGAGTAGGAAACCCGTCCTCACCATTTCCGGGCCATACAACGCTGAGCAAATAACCAAGAACATTTGTAAAATTAGAGTAATAATGGTACCAACCTCAAAGGTAGAGAAGGCTGGATGGGAACCTATGTGCAGTGCTTGGGCTCTGTGTACTTGGTACCTAATACTCAACAAATGTTAGTTATTTGTATAACTATTACCATTATATGTTATTTTTGTTACTATTACTACTAGTAGTATTAATGGGTCTTCAGTTACCTTTTTCTGAATCTGAGGAATAACCAGGATTCTTAAACTTGTTTTTAGTACCATAAGTAAAAGCAGAGAAAGGCCCCTGCTTCATAAATCCTGTGGGAATACCACATGTGCGTTTCCCACTTTCCCTTCTCCATTAAGTTGCCTGGGTGTGAGCACACAGCCAGTGTCCCGGGCTCCTCTAGCATAGTGTTTGCTGAACACACCTGTTTAGATGCAGCCTTTTTCTTGTCAGATGCCATATTTCTCTTCGGAGGAAACATCATAAATAGAGTCATGTGTCACTTAGCAATGGGAATACGTTCTGAGAAATGCATCATTGGGCAATTTCATGGTTGTGTGCACATCATAGGGTGCACTTACACAAGCCTAGATGTAGCCCAAAGCACACCTAGGCTGTGTGGCATGGCCCGTTGCTCCAGACTACCAGCCTATATATATAGCATGTTACTACACAAAACAACATAAGAGTAAATCAAGTGCAGGGGAAAATGATGCAATCCAGAGACGGGACAAACACGAACTGTATGAGGCTGCTGCTGGCATAACATGGCATACGGTTTTATGGCAAACTTTTATTAAGTGGAAAGAGTACACTCAAAAATAACGTTAAAAATTATACTAAATATGTGAGCAACATAGTCATTTTTATCATTATCAAGTGTTATGTACCGTACGTAATTGCGTGTTGAACTTTATAAAACTGGCAGCACAGCAGGTTTGTTTACACCAGCATCACCAAACCACATGACTGATACCTTCCCTTGGGATGGCTGTGAGGTCACGAGGGAGTTTTCAGCTCCATTAGAGTCCTGTGGGATCACCACTGTACATGCCGGTTATCGTTGACCAAAATGTCCTTATGTAGCACATGACTGTGAATACATCTAACCATGTTTCACATTTACGTGTTGATTTATGTAAAGAGTCCTTTGGGGTTAGCGCCGAAGAGCTGGTCATCTTTAACGAAAAGAGCAGAAAAATGCAGCACAGCCAGTGCCCTGAAAACTCGAACAATCCCGCCTCTGCTGCTGGGGTGGGGTCAGGGGTGGGTGCCCAGGTAGCCCCGCCTCGGGAGGGCCTGGCAGTGTCACTTTGAAGCCTACACCACGTTCTCGGTGCTTGCCAGTGGGGCGAATGAAAGGGTCAGAACCTCGACGGGGCTGTGGGAGAAAAAACCAAGCACAGGTTGGATTTATTGTAGAAACAACACAGAGTAGGGAGGACATGAAAGCTGTCGTCAGGTTTGCGTTTCCCAGTGGAGGGGAAAAGCAAGGAAGCAGGTCTGGGTGTAATTCAGTCAGCGACCGGGCCGGCCGAGTGTTCCGCGGGCTACTTAATTTCTCAGGGCCTTGGGGTCAGTAGTTATAGAACAAGTTGCTCGCTGTTTGTTTGTTTGTTTGTTTGTTTGTTTGTTTGTTTATTTATTTAAATCGATGAGCACTGCTGCGTTTTGAATTGGAAATCTCTTGGTTGGCGTCAGCTGTCACTTGTTTGGTTGGAGTGGAGTCAGAAAGGACTGTATTATCGGGAGTTTAGGAGCGTGTCCTAGCTTTAGCTCCTGACCCCACCGCCTCCTGTCTCTGCGACGTTGTGTAAAGAACACCCCCCCGCGCCTCAGTGTCCTTCTCCCTAAAATGGAAGAGGAGAAGAACTCCTGTCTCATTAGGTAGCCGTGGAAATGATATGAGCCGATACAGAGAAGTGCTACCAAGGGTGCTGGACACAGAGGAGGCCATTCGTAAGTGTTCTCCAAGGCGAGGAGGCTACTGAAGATGTTAACAGTGACGCCAGGTCCCCACCCATCTTCATGCCCCATTGCACAAAACTGCCCATTCTCCAGCCTGCGGCTGCACTGGGGGTCAGGGTAATGGGGGCACGCACACACCAAAGCATCGAATCTCACTTTAAGGATAAGAAGCTAAAGCCGAGAGCGGTTAAGGGTCTTTTCTAAAATCACACAGCTGCTTAGGGATGAAGCCAGGCCTAAAACTGTTGTCTGCAGACTTCCAATCTAGTACTAATAACATCTGCCATGCCAAATTCCCACTAGAATAAGGAATTTTATTTTATTATTATTTTATTAAGGTAACAGTGGTCTGTAGCAGCGATTTTCAACCAGTGTGCTGCAAGAATTTTAAAACATGCAATGCCTGACTATTTAGCCAGGGGCACTGACCTCTTTTCCTTTAGATTGTCAAATAAAAAAAAAAAAATGACAACAGCCAACACGACAATAACCCTCTGGTGTGAATAAATCAAAATTATACCTTTTTTTCTTTTTTGTTGGCTCGGCAAAAAATATATTTTTGTGTGTGCCACAGAATTTTAGTAATTATTTTATGTGTGCCATGAGATGAAAAAGATTGGAAATCACTGGTTTATAACATTATATAAGTTTCAGGTGTGCAACGTTATAATTCAGCATCAGTATACACTCCATCATACTCACCACCAAAAGTCTAGTTTCTACCTGTCACCATACCTTTGACCCCCTTCACTCATTTTGCCCTCCCCACACTCCCCTTCTGCCCTGCTAACCACCGATCTGTTGTCTGTATCTATGAGTTTGTTTTTGTTTTTGTTTTGTTTGTTCGTTTCTTCCTGTTATATATTCCACATATGAGAGACTAGGAATTTTAAAGTGTGAGTGCCCAAGAAGACTTGGCAGGTTCAGTTTCTTAAGGCTTGAATGGAAGTCAGATTACGCCATTTCATTTTAAGCACACAGCCAGCTTATAGCGACGCCCGCGGCAGGACGTAGACAAGATGGAATTAAGGCATTTAGAAGATGGAAAAATGTTCCAAGTCAAACCATTTCTCGCAAAGTCGAGTGCAAAACTAGGTAACATTCATAGTTGAAAAAAAACAGATGTGGATATATTTATCTCTGGGCTCTGGTGAATATGGGAAATTTAGTATAGCACATCTAAAAAAGTTAAACTGCAGTAAAAAATGAAACGCAGAGGCATGGCTGCACTGAGCAAATGCAGCCAGGTACTCCTGGAAGAAATGATGTCTCAGAATTTCATGGGTGGATGGAGGCATAGGATTGAGGGTTGGGAGGTAAGAAGTGGGGAGTTCCTGGAGGACAGGGGTATTGTCTTACGGCAAGAACTTTAGAAGCCCTAGAAAAAGAAAGTTGGGGAGTTTTCCAGTGAAATTTTGGATTGAGAAAGAAAAGAAACCTACATTTTGCTAAACAAGATGGCAGATCCAGTTCAGAGAAATTGAGTAAGAGGCTAAATTCCAAGAATCAGGAGGAAAATCTCGTCCAAGACTTCCCTGGGAAGTACCGGATCAAAACGCTGACTCGGGGATCTCTCTGCAGGTTGCTGGGGAAGGGCCTGCTGAGGCTGGAGGCCGAAGAGGGTAGCTTGGAACCGATTCAGGAAAAGACCCCAAACCCGCAGGGACAGAGGGAGTTGAAAGTGTGGTTTGGCCTGGTGAGAAAGAAGGGAGGTTGGTCAAGAGAGGCCCACTCACAGAAAAGTGACTGAAAACAAGGAGCATCTGGAAAGGGCCATCGAACGCTTTAAACTCCTGCCAAGCTAATTGAGCAATGTGAGCATGTGTTCTTGTAAATTATTTCAACTGTGTGTCGTGCTTTCCCCGAGGTTGCCTTACCCTGCACATCAAGATTGGTTGTGTTTGAACAGGCTCTGGGTGGGCTGTAGCTCTGCGTGTGCGCACATGTGGCTTATGGATTATGGCCTTTATTCCCAGCGCCGTACACTGACTGACTCGATTTTCACAATTCGTTATTTACCATGGCAGATACCATAATTCCCATCTTGGTGATGCAAGGGCTGTTTGGCTGTGGCACTTAATTCCTAACCCCATGTTGCCATATCATGAAGGTGCTTCTGGAATGAGAGGAATGCATGTGCCAGTGTGTATTTCTGAATTGGTTTATCACCAGGATCTCTTCTCTTGGTCTGGCCTTGAATGGTGATGTCATTTGACTTAGGAACCCCTCAAAAGCCTGGGACGGACCCATGCAGGTCCCAAAACTGAGGATGGACATTTTAACTAGAATCAAAATGAAGAATCCTGCTGACTTTTCACCCTGGACTTTACCCCAACCCTGTTCTCCTACCTTTGCTCTCCTCACAGACAGCTCACAAGATCTTCATGCACCTAGTTTGTTTCTGCATGGAAGTCAGAAAATCTAGGTCAGTTTATCCATGTAGAAAGTGTTATTTTATTGAGTTAACTCTGTCCAAACTGCTGCCTCGATGCTTTATAGAAACAAAGTCCCTGGTGTCCAGGGCCTTTTCTTTGGACGTTTTCAGAGGCCTCCAAGTAATCACTTAGATTTCAAATCTACAATGAAAACCCTGCTTTTTTTTTTTTAGAAATACCATTTCCCGGTAACAAGAGTCTGTCTTTTTAACTGTTTTGTCAGACACTAAATCAATTCAGCCATTTCGATTGTGAAAGGAGCTTAAGTGAAATTGCCAATGCCAGTACATCAGTGTCCAGAAAGATCGCCCTGCGTCTGACAGAATGGGAGGCTGTGACCCATTTCATAATTATGGAATTTCCTTCTTATTCCTATATTTGACCCAGCAAATATCCTTAGACCCACACTGGTTATCAAAAGAGACAGGGTCCTTTTAGTTGCTAAACATCATTTTCAGTTGTATTATCTTCCCATCAGGGCTTTAGATGTCTTACAATTGTGATTTTTTTTAAAAAAAATGTCTTCACATTATAGTAATGCTGGTTTACAACAATGCTTTTCAACATTTTAGAGTTGAGCAACTCAAGGTGAGGTCTGTGCACCAAAGCTGGTCCCCAAACTCTTACCAGGGCTGATGACATAGATACAGTATATAGAGTAGACATTCAGAAACTTACAGCAATCTGATACTGCTCCAATATCCAAGCAGCTTTTCATTTTTCTAGCAATTCATCTTTATTGTATTTTGTAAAAGTGTTTGTCTATTATGGATTAGAAATAGGCAAAAAAAAATAAAAGATTTAAAAAAAAAACCCTGGCCCAATCCCCCAGAAAATTGAGAAAAACTGTTGTCACAGCATCCCTCATCTCACTTGGTGCTGCTGACAGCTTCGTAAGCGAGATAGGGACTGAATGCTAAGCCCATTTTACAGATAAATAAACCTGGGCTCAGAGAGGTAAAAATAAGCTAGCCTGTCACACATGTGGTTTCAGGATCTAGTTCTACTCTGCCAATCACAGACTGCCAAAGCAAGCTCGTCTGCAAATATTCTTACCTGTGTGCAATTGACCTTGAATGATCTATGAACAGGTAACATTTGAGTTCTCCTAATTCATAAAATCACTTAGAACCCAGGAGCCTGGACAATTTCCTATGTTTCTGAACGCAGTTAAAAAATTGCAACTGCGTAGATGCTCACGTTTTGGAAGAGATCCTTGAGATTCGTGCAGCCCCTTGGCATTGATTTGTACAGTGGACAGCCCATGACCATGGGAGGAATATTCACGGCAGACAGCATTCTGTTCGGAGACATACTCACACTTCCTTGTGTCATACTCATCCCTACCTCTCTGTCCTACCTGTTGGCCCTAACTCTACCTCCTCAAGATACTGAGAATAAGGCATGATATTAGGTCATAGGCACATGCCCCTCCTCAATCTTTTTCCTCAAACCCAAGCTAAACGTCTTTAGTTTGTTAATGGTTCCTTGTGTGGTATGGCTTCAGTATCTCATCCTCAGTCCAGTCTCACCATTCTAGCCACATTCTCCATTCTCTTTCATTAATGTCCATCCTAAAATGTGTGAGTCCCTCAAAAATGAACTTAACATTCCCTCAATCCACGCACCATATTTCTTATGATGCAACTTAAAATGGCATTGCCTATTTTGCAGCCGCACTGCATTGCTGTCTTGTAATAAGATAAGAATGCTCTCTTTCATATGAACATCTTCATTTGACAAGTTATTCTATTTATCGACCCACTGATTTATTGATTGGCTCCTTCCTTCACCCACCATCCAGCCAAGCATCCATCCATTCAACCAGTGGAATCCTGTAATATCTGCTTCAGAATCTTAATCCTATAATTTCCTTTGAGAAGAAATCGTGGCCAGTGGAAGGAAAGCAGTTTAATCTTCCCAGTTAATGTGATGTGGAGCCTCACAGCCTGGGTGGGCACCAGCTCTTTGGTCCACACCTCAGGGTATGGAGAGCCAGTTAGCGAGGTGCCAGCTAGCTGCTGAGCTCTGGAATGTATGAGTTATCAGCAAATCCCCAAGGTGGACGCTCCCCTGGCTTTAGCGGCCTCCCCCGTGCTCCTTCCCTTTAAGAACCGCTGATCAGGGAGGTCTCTTTGCTGTGACCTCTGTGACATCTGTTTCCAAAACATGAAGGTGGCGCATCTGATTATACCCAGCATGCCAGCCTCTGATGGCATGGTCACTGCGTCCTAGGACCACACCACACAGTTTACGTGGTTTGCCCCAGGGGGCCAGGGATGGAAGAGGAGTGGGAAGGAGACCATTAACATTGTTTCGCATGTTATAATAAGCATGGAGGGCTCTTGTAATTAAGAAAAGTAATAATAGAAATGATTAAAGAGAAAGGAAAGAACTCGCCCCTCCTCGCTCGCTGGCTAGAGATGGATGCATCGTGGACCGCCCCTCCTCGGGGGCTACCTGCCGGAGTCGTGCCTCACTCATTTCCTAACTCCTGCATCTGACCCCTACCCTAACCACGCTAGAGAGAGAAAAAGCTTTCCCCCAAGTCTGCTAGTGACCTAGTTCGGAGGTCACCAAACCATACGGCCCCGGGCCAGATCGAGCAGCTCGCCCATTTTTGCAGATGAAGTTTTATGGGAACAGAGCCATACCCGTTTGTTTATCCCGATTGTCTGTGGCTGCTTTTCCAAAAACAACCACAGAACTGAGAATGGGTGGCCTGCAAAGCCTGAAATATTTACTCTCCACTCCAGCTACAGGGGCTCCGTGCTCTTCCCCGAATACCCAGGGCCTCGGGACTTGCAGTTTCTCACGCCTGGAAAGCTTTTCCCTTTGCTGCCTACATGGCCCCCGGCCTCACCTGCAGGCCTTTCCTCCAGTCTGCGCAATCGGCTTGATTTGGCCCAGGGGCTGTAAGGTTTGGTGACCCCCGAATGAGGTCATTAGTGGACTTGGGAAAAGCTTTCTGAAGATCGGTGTGCCGGCCTCTGTCCTACGTTGACAAATGCGCTGATCTAGCCCCGCAGTGGCCTCACTCCCCCAGCCCCTCGGCTGCCTTTGGTTCTCACGACCACCCTCCTGGACGATGTCCTCTCTGATCCCCGAGACAGCCGTTCCTCGTCATTCTCTCCCTGTCTCTCGGACCGCTCTCTTCCTGTCTTCCATTCTGACTCTTACCTCAACTGTAAACATACCCGAGGACACAGATTTTTGTTTTTTTGCTCTACTTCTATCTCCCAGTGCCGAGAACAGTGCCTGGCACATATGTATGGTGAATGGATGGGTGAATCTAGCACTGTCACCTCGCAGGCAAGTCCCATTGGACCTCACAGGTGAGCGGGTAGACCCCAGTGACAGTGCAGAGAAGAGTTCAGCCTGGAGTTACAGTTTCCCTCACACAGCCAAGACCCTGGGGCCAGAGAGGGCCCTCCGCTTCACTGGCCCCACACCCGAGCCCTGTTCTGACTTTAGGGCTGTACGTGTGATGAGGGGAGGCCTAGCGGTGCTTCTCTCAGTCTCCTTCTGCTCACCCCTCATTCGCTTCAAGCCCCTAGAACACACAAAGGAGAGCAGCTGAGATTAGGGAGGGTCATGAGGAGAGGAAATAGAACAAATGAGGACTTTATAAAATGGTTCTCGGGCTCCTTTCTCCACAGACTCCTGGGCCCCTCTGTGGCCCCCACTGTGGTGCTAGACGAGGACTCCGCCGTTCATTTTCAAGAAGGTGGCTGTGTTTTTCCCTCTAGTTTCTACATCGCCGACTTATATCATGTTTGGCAAATAAATCATCATCTGAGGAAGGAAGGAAGGGAGGAAGGAAGCAAAGAAGGAAGGGGGGGAGGGAGGGAGGGAGGAAGGAAGGAAGGCTATGTATAACTTAAGCCTTTTATTGTGAAGGTCAGGGTTGGCAAAGAGGTCTCATTTTCTGTGCTAGCCCTGATCAGTTAGTAGTGGTTGCTGGGATCTGCTTGGATCACTGTGTTAAGGAGGAGTCTGAGGCCGAGTTCTGGTTCAGTTCAGAAAAAAAAAAAAAGAGGTGCTATAACCAATTAGTGATATCTGTCATGGGTGTGAAAGAAGGGGAGTTTGGCTTACAGGCCGTGTTTGTCCATCTCACTTCTGGGCTATTACAACAATGTCTACAGACCTTTGGAAGAGTTATTACATGAGTGGAACCTGACGCTACCTGCCTTTGCTACCACCATCTTCCTTTGGCTACATTTTTGAGACCTCTGCCTGTGTCCATGTTAAAAAAAAACAAAAAAACAAAAAAAAACATTTCCACAGGAACTGAGGATATTTATAATGACCAAAGATGTACAATATGTGGTCTTTGACTATTTAGAGGTAATCTTTAATAATTAAGCAACGTTCATTGACTATGTAGGCGTGAAATGCCAGAATGAGGCGTTTCATGTTGGGGTGGGGTGTTGAAACAAAAGGCAGTTCTCTAGAGAGTGTTGGCTGGTGCCAACTGAAACCTCAGTGCTCCCAAGCAAACACTCGCTTTGGACACGGGCTGGACCCAAATGTGCACCTGTGAAGTCAAAATGGGGCTTTTCCAGTGGTACCTTTTACCTCTCTGCCAGGTAACATAAAAGGAAAACTTTCATGTAGACTCAGAGAGACCCATTCATCCATTCATTCATTTGTTGCATGCCTACTATGTGCCAGACAGTGTTCTAGGCCCCAGACATACAGAAATCCCTGCCTTCAGAAAGATGCCATTCTAGTGGGAGGAGACAGACAGTAATATACAGATAAATGAAGTATCTGCTAAGTTAATTCATGATAAGTCCTCATGAGAAAAACAAAGGAGGCAAGGGGAAAAATGAGCATTGGAGGGGACGTGTCTGTTATTTCAGTGAGGGTAGGTAGGAGGGACCTCACTGGGAAGGTAATATTTGAGGAAAGACCTGGAGGTGAGGCAGGGAGCCATGTAGGTAACTAAGGGAAGAGCTTTCCATACGTGGGAAACTGCAAGTCCAGAGGCCCTGGCCTATTCAGGGAACAGCACGGAGGCCCCTGTAGGTGGAACAGAGTGAGTCAAAGGCAGGGTGGGAGGAGACGAAGTCAGAGCGCTGACAGGAGGGCAGACTGAACAGAAAGACGCAGTCGACATCATTATAATTCTGTTGCTGAGCCTAGAAAAAAGATATATAACCTTGGAAACTTTTAACCATCCGTCCTCTAATTGGAAGCTTAAACTTTAGAGCAACAGCAAATACCATCATCGATCGATAGAGCAGGGATGACGGTGTCCTGGGTCGGTCTGTGCCCCACGGGTGTGGAGTTTGAGAGTGATAATAACAGCAATAACAAGAGTTTTCTTTATCATACAGTTCCTCTCCTGTGTTCTTTTTGCTTTTAAACCAGCTGAGAGTGGGTTCTGTTTCTGCAGGAAGTATTTCTACATATCTTTCACCTTAACTATTTCTGTAGGCTTTATTTTCCCACCAGAATTTTCTGTGGTATTAGTCAGGGTTGTCGGTCATGAAAAATAGAAACCAACTTGACCACCTTAAGCAACGAGGAATTCACTGGAAACCTACTGGGGAGCACCCAGGCAGGGGTGTCCAACCTTTTGGCACCTCTGGGCCACTTGAAGAAGAAGAGTTGTCTTGGGCCACACATTAAATACGCAAACACTAACAAAAAGTGATGAGCAAAAAGAAAGGTTTTAAGTAAATTTATGATTTTGTGTTGAGCCACATTCATAGCCATCCTGGGCCACATGCGGCCCGAGGGCTGCGGGTTGGACACCCCTGGTAGAGGCTAGAGACCCAGGTTTCAGAAAGAGCTGGAATCCGGGGGCCCAGAGAGGTTGGGAAGGAGGCCCCCTTGTGGACAGTATGGCCAGAATGCCACCATTAGAAAGACTGAACCCTGGTCACTTCTCATCTCTCAAATTCTCAGTACCCAGGAGAGAGTGACCCGTTGGCAGAGACTGGGACTGTACCCTTAACTGGACAGAGGAAAGGGTAGAATAATAGGGCCTCCCCATCCTCTATACCGAATGAATGGGGCAGGTACCTGGATTTTCCATCCTATCAGAATTACACTCAGTGGGGCAGAGGTACTTTCCCCGAAGGAAATCAGGGTAATGGTAAGGAGGAGAAAGAGGTACCGAGAGCTGCCCCTGTCCCAAACTGCCTAGTGTCCACTCCAGGATGCAGTCAAGAGTCTCCTGTTTCTACTGTAGGATTAAGAAACACTGTTCAGTTCAGCTGGGTCTTGATTCCTCTAAGGATGGCTCAAGAGTGGTCAAATTTGATGAAATGACAAAATTGGATATATTGAGACTTTGCAGGTGTGTGCACGGACACCTCTGAAAAAGTCATCATCCCTTTGCCTCACCTTTGCCCGTGGCCAATAGGCGTGTCCCTGAGCGTGTCTGCAAATAAGCCACATGATAGTAGGTGCCCCTGCCGTGTCTGCTGTGCTTCCTAAGGGTGCTACCAAATACTTGCCATCTGTTTTCCTACATAATCCGTATACCTCTGTGACTTATGTGTCATTGCCCCTGCTCGCAGATGAGTCTCAGAAGCTAGACAAGCTAAGTGTTTGCTAACATAGCCAGGGCTGTGATAGGTCTGATTCCTAAGCTGTGCTTGAATGGACTAATTTAAGATGGTAACGTTTATACCCATCAATGGATCCCAACCAGAAGTGATTTTTGTCCCCCAGACACATCAGCAAGGTCTGGAGGCATTTTGGGTTATGACAGCTGGGGTGACTTCTGGTGGGTAGAGACCAGGAATGCTGCTCCACATCCTACTGTGCACAGGGTGCAAGGACAGGACCCATGACAACAAATTTATCTGGCCCAAAATGCCAGTCATGCCAAGGTTGGGAAACCCGGATGTATATCCCCATGGATGCATGGTCCGTCACCTCATAAAGTGCCCACAGTGTTTTGGGGTCTGAGCACACACGTGAGTTAGCTCTTAGCAGACGAAGCTGACGGCGAGTAGGAGTCCACTGTTAATATTTTTTTAACTACGAGTTTCCAGAAAGAAATCTTTGTTCCATGACCCCTCCCCACGCGCCCCCAGCTTCTACTCTCTCTTAACACACATCTTTCAAAAAGGACAAAGGTCACTGTGTCTGCTCAGGCAGAGAAACTGATTAAAACCCTCTGCTTTAGGATGGGCCCTCCGTGAGTGTCTCAATAGCTCTATATGGAGAGGCAGCCTGGCAAATCCACTCCCTCTGGGCAGCGGCTGTTTGCAGCGTAAGGCTGAGGTTGGCCAAAGGGGTCACAGCTGTCTTGTAATCAGATTATGTTGCTATATCCGACCATTGGCCATCTGTGGCCCAATGGGGAACTATTAAGCCAGCAGCACTGACCTAAGTGAGATGGACGATAGCAATGTTCCTTGGAACGGTAGACTGACTAGAAAGATTGTGCAATAGCCCAGCTAACAGGGGTAAGCGCGATGGGCTTTTCTGACAGGAGCGGAACTTGTCTGCTCTCCACAAAGATAAGCAAGATTGGAAATGCAAAAGTAGCCTCCATCCAGAGAATGAATCCAGTGATCCGCAAAGAAAAGCAAGAACAAGCCTGTGGCAGACAGACCCATGCTTGACACCAGACACTGCCTGTGATTTGGCCGTGCATTTCAAAGGCCTTTACAATCCCCTTCCTGGAAGCTATTTTAACGAAAGAACAACAGTGTATACAATGATAGTATACAAAGATGTTCATTGCAGTATTATATATATTAGCAAAAATATGGGTCATACCATGAAGGACTAACAAGAAAAGAATGGCTAGTAAATTCATTCACCCATAGAAAGGAATGCTGTGCTGACACTGAAAGCCATTTTTCTTTTTTCATGACGTGGGGAAATATCCACAATGTTTATATGAAAAAAGAAGATCGGAAATCTGGCTGCTCTGTGATGTATAATGGAAAAATATATAAGCATGTAGAAAGGAATAGAAGAAAATAAAACATTAACAGGGCTTACTTCTGGGACATGGATTAATGATGATTTATATCCTCTCCTTTAAAATGTTATTGTTTTCCAAACTGTCTGCTGTGACAGCTGCTATTTTCAAAAAGGAAGACGGGAAGCTAGTTGCCGACTTGCGGGGCACGACCATTCCCAAGCGCTCCTCCAGCAAATTCACATTTCGGGCAGCATCCCCAAGGGGTCGCTGCCTTCCCCACCCATTGCCAACTGCCTTTCTTTTTGGCCTAACTCATTCTGGAATATTTAGATTTTTTATCTAAGCAGAAGCCTATGGCAGACTCTGTGGTTGTCATAGTTGCATTAAGTTCACCCGAGCTGTTGGTTTCAAGAAATAGGCTAGAAGGAGCTTTGGGAATTTTGTTCTATTCTCTATATTTACCAGCTGGCATCCCTTTGCACTCTCCTCTTCAGGTAAGATGGTAGTGATGGGCTCTCCCAAAACACATGAGGAAGCTTTCTTTTGTCTGCGTTGTAACCTGTCGCCTAATAATAACGGGACCCTGAGTGGCCCAGCAGTCGGCCTGGGGCGGGGCTCCCAGCCTGCTGTGGCTGGCTTTTCTGCCCTCATCCGCCAAAGCCTGAGCTTCACAAGAACCAGGGTTACGATAGTCTGACATAACTTAGCGTGAGCCATTCCCCCCGTGCATACCCCATCTGCACACGGTTGGCATTGTTCTGAGCAGGTGGGCAACTGCCGGCTCAGGGCCTTCAGAATCAGATGGAATGTCGCTCTGCCACCTGCCGGTTGGCTGCAGGTCCTGCAGGGGTAGCTGCCAGGCCACAGACACAGGGCTGTGTCTTACAACCCTGCCTGGCATCCAGCCTCCCCTTCCAGAGCCTTCATGAACAGCAAAGTTTTAGCAAGGAAGGGCCCATGATACACAGGGCCCTGTTTGGGTGCCGATGTTAGCAAGTGCGGAAGTCCTAAAATTCCTGCCCTCTTACATTCTGGGGTGGGGGGCGGGGGGCAGGGGAGAAAGATAACAAAAAAGACAAGTAAGGAGGCAAATGTGGAAAAGGAAAGAAGATTATTGGACATCGGGGGTGCAATTTCTATCGAAGTAGTCAAGGAAGACCTCATGAGAAGATGACATCTGAGTAAAGACGTAAGAGAGGTCGGGGGAAGGGCTGTGGGGACACCTGGGAGGAGACTGCTCCAGGCCAAGGGAGCAACCAAAGCAAAGGCCCTGGGGTGGGGGCACTCCCCGGTGTGTATGAAGACCATCAGGGTGCTGGTGTGTCAAGAGGGGAATGAACGAGTGGGCGTAAGACAGAAGATGGGATCAGGCCACAGCGGGCTTGGCACCGTCTTGAGCTCTTACTCCAGGTTGGATGGGTGTTACAGGGGTTGGGGCAGAAAGGAGTTGTAATAGAATCGAACTGGCTGTTATGTCGAGACCAGACTATAGGCGAGGTAAGCACAGAATCAGAGACAGCTGTCGGGAAGCTGTAGAA
The DNA here is from genome assembly GCA_004026545.1 of Mormoops blainvillei. NCBI lineage: Eukaryota > Metazoa > Chordata > Mammalia > Chiroptera > Mormoopidae > Mormoops > Mormoops blainvillei. Next base: position 118,461 of record PVJD01005209.1, read on the forward strand.
GTTCCCCAGGTGAGACATGGTCGCACTGACCAGGTGGGAGTGGTGCAGCGGCTGCTGTGGTGGCAGTGACGGTGATTTGGTGGCTGTTCCTAGTAATCACAGGCCTCCCTTTCCATCATGAGTCCAGACCCCGTTGAGAAGTAGCTCCAGGAACCAGAAGGAGATCAAAATGTCAGCAGCTGGTTTCTAAAAGTCACCTTATAACCTGAGCACCTTATCAGTGCTACGGAAAAGCTTTCTTTTGAAAGGAACAAAACAAAAACCTGCATTTTTAAAAATAATTGAAGCCACATAGGCTTCCTGAAGACAGTTTGAAAAGTACTGACATTTGTAAAGAAGAAAATACAGGGTCTGGCAGAAGAAACGCCTGGCTTGAGTGTGGCTGGTAGGGTAATAATATGGGTGTAATAATTTATAGTTTTAATTTGAACATTTCACCTGAAATGTCAAATGGTGTGCTTAAGTGTGATATTATTATATTACAGAATTACATGCTTATGATTTTATAATAAAAGATTTTGTAATAAAAAAGAGGTGTTATTTGTGCCGGACCTTGTAGAAATCACAATTAATCTCATGTTCCAGGTATAAGACCTATTAATATTTTGATTTATTTTATTCTGCCCTTTTTTGCATGTATATACAAATGTGTGTTCAAGTATTTTCTCACCCCCTTGTTTAGTTAAATTTAACATTGCGGATATTTTCCCCTGTCATTAAACAGTCTTCAAAAGATTACTTCTAATGGCAGCATAACGTTCCTTCCCAGAGGTATGAATTAATTTATATAGCCATGTGCCTATTGGAAGATGCAGCTTACATGTGTGGCCCCAAGAGCCTTCCAGACTTCACCCTTGGATCACATAAGCTTACCCACCCTGTCACAGGCAGTGTTGCTACCTGAAAGCCTCCTCCTAATGCAGAGCCTACTTCCAGAAGCTTCCTCATTAGGGAAAGCAGGCCCATGTGCCCTTCCTGCAGGCAGGCAGGTATAGAGAAGGCCTGGAAGGGTTTAAGCCCAGAACACTGAGTGCCTTCCTTTAGACTCACCAACACAAGCACCCCCCCATCCTCCCTGGGGAAATGAGACAGTGATGTGGGAGGAAGCTTAAGGGTGCCGCTCTGCTAAAGCATCTAGAAACCCAAGGACACAGAGGGGCCCTCCTACCACTGAGGATGTAATGAGTAATGGATGTCAAGTTCTTGGTCATGCGAACTGCTCAGTAAATGCCATCTTCCGCCTTCCTCTACCATTGCCAG